>JBANCV010000001.1:159720-265543 GCA_037040105.1 Amiota albilabris
TTCTTTTTTTCTTTTGTTTTTTTGTTTTTTTTTTTTTTTTTTTTTATTTTTTTTTTTTTTTTAAGGGGATTATTGTTTTTCTTTCTTCCGAAAAAAAAAAAAAAAAAAAAAAAAAAACAAACATATTTTGTGTATTTTTCACAATATATCAGGGTTTTTATGTGTCGATGATACTATGGTATGTGTGTTCTCATTCGGGCACAATGGGCCAGAATGGGACAGAACAATCGGTCATGTAAGATTTATTGTACTCACTTACAGTACATCAGTACTATTCTAGTATATTCTATAGTCGAATGTCATACTTTGATGTGATGACCTTTTGTTGAGCTTTTTTTTTTGACCGGTGATGATCTGATATTTCTAAAAATGTACACTTGTCCAATACGAATAGTTACATAAATGTACATTTTCGGAAACATGCCTTCATTTGTGTGCTCTTGTAAGAACAACGCATAGCGCAGCCTAGCCTAGCCTAGCCTAGCATAGTATAGCATAAGATTAGCTAGTTAGCTTTTAGCTTTGAGAGTGACGCAATGTAAATTGATTCTATTTAAGTATGTAAAGGTAGATTAAAAATGAAACACCCTGTAACTGAGCAAATTTCCATCATCAAATTTAGTACATCATATTGTATTCATGTATGTGTGTTTTTGTGTGTTGTGAACTGTTCTGTTTTGTTCTGATTTGTTCTGTTCTGTTCAATATGAGTAAGTGCTGTGAAAGATATCCATAATTATGATTAGATGCAATACATTTATGTAGATATACATATGTATATATGTACTTGTATATCTTTGTTGTGTTTCCATTTGAATGGAAGTACATGCATATGTAAATAATAGTAGTACTACATACCTCGACTACACTGTGCAAAAATATGTAATTCTTATGAAATCTTTTTCTCGTTTTGGGTTTTCAAAAAATCTCTTTTATATATGTATTATAATTTTATTATTTTCTACACAAAATTCAACTACTTTTATTTAATTTATAATATTTATTTATTTGTTTTTTGTTTGGTTTTTTTTTTTTTTTTTGTTGTTAATTTTTCTTTGTAATTATTTAATTTATTTATGTTTTTTTGTTTGTAATCAAATTTTACATTCATTGAATTATTTATTTATTTTTATTTATTTATTTTTTTTTTTGTAATAAATATTTTATTATAATTATTACAATTACATATTTATACAGTTGTATATAAGAGTTTTGTTTTCTTTTTCTTTTTATTTTTTAATTATTTTTCTATACGAATATTTCTTTTATTTTTATTTTTTTTATTAAGTTTTTAACTGTAAAAAAATCTACAGAAAAAATTGAAAACAACTTGAAGGCAATTTCATGTCAGACTCTTGCTTTAACACGTTAGATTTTCTGTATATTGTATATCGTATATCGTAAATCGTAAATCGATTATTTTTCTTATACCATTATTATTTATTTACTTTTTATCCTTTTTTTTTCTTCTTTAATATTTTCTTCTTCTTCTTCTTCTGTTTTATTTTATAATAAAATTATGTGTGGTGTGTGTGTGTGAATATTTAATAAAGTTTTATATGTTTATCTTGATACATTTGTTATTTGTTGTGAGTGACTGTGTGTGTGTGTGTGTGTGTGTGTAGTTTTTTTTTAATGAATTAAAATGAAAAAGATATAAATTTTATTGGAGTAATATGAGCATCATAGCAAAAATCCAAAAAAGCAAAAGAGTTACGAATCCAATCCAATATTCTATGTATTTTGAAGTGCTTTTACAAAAGACATATACATATGTACATATGTATCTCCATTATTCGATTAGACATTACCCTCAATTTCAACCCTATTATAGATGGGATGGGTTGGGGTGTGATGGAGGTTTTCTTTGGTAATTCAAAACTCATAGTATATTTTGAAATCAATTCGAACTGGAAATATTTTAACGGAATTCCAACGAGATTATTTAGATCCTGTGTGTCTTAGCAATGCCTATATACTTGTTCTCTTCAAATGCATATGGTGGCTGCGAAAACACATTGGTAGGCTATGTACAATTGTGTCCTATTGAACATACTTGTATATGTATTGTATACGCAAGTGTTCTCGTGTATGTATATTGGCTATAGCTTCTAGTAGTCGGATGGATTATCGCAATACAGAATCACACATGCTACCATGTGGCCAAATATCATTATCTCAATAACTCCATGAGATCGATGATCCTGGTGTGCTATGGATCATCGTGCCAATAGAAGTCAACGAACGAGTATGTACTAAGTACAATATTAAGCATCGTTACAAATATCGGACACACAATTCACTGTACTACAATAGGCAAAGAAAAAACAAAAACAAAAAAACGAACAAACGAACAAACAGAAATAAAGAAAAGTTGTAAGTTATTGTAATTCTGATAAAAAATACACATTTATTTCAAAAATGGTTTTTAAAAAATATAAGAGAAGAAAAACATTATACAGACAGCAAAACAAAAAAAAAAAAATATTATTATTATTTATATAATGTAATAAAAAAAATCAACAAAAATTAATACAATTACAATTAAACATAATAATATGTATGTATGTAGATACATATGTTTATGTAGGTTTTATATTTACTTGAGTGTGTGTGTGTGTGTGTGTCTGTGAGTGTTTCTTGTGGAATTTTGGGCTTTGGATGGGTTTACATGCCCATACCTAGTACATGTGTATGTACAAGTACGAGTATCTATGTATGCATATGTAAGCGTATGTGTGTGTGTGTGTGCTAAAAAATTATTATAACAATAATTAATTAATATTAATAATAATAATAATAGCAAAAAAAAAAAAAAAGATTTTATTTGCTTTTTTGTTTTATTTTTTAACATTACATAATAAGAAAAATAATGATATACCAATTATTAATTTTCATCATTATCTTATATTAAGTATATGTATGTAGTTACATATACACATGCATGTATGTATGCATGCATGCATGTATGCTTATATATGGATGTATGTATGTGGCATGTGTAGTCTACTATTTTTCAATTTCTTTCATTATTCTTACAATATTTATTCATGTATCTTTTATTGGAGTAAGTATGTATGTTGTTTTGATAAACAAAAGATACAAACAAACAAAAAACATGTAACAATCAACTAAGATAAACACAGACAAGGGGATTAGGTCACCAACAAAAACGACTACACAAACTTATAATTATAAGCAGATAGATAGATCAATAGATAGATAGATAGATATTGTAGAAATTGTAGATAAACAGATAGATCGATCGATAGATAGATAGATAGATAGATAGATACACATATATTGTATTGTATGAATGCATGCATGCATGAATATTCTTTGAAAGATCACGACTTTTCCTGTCCGTCCTGTGGTTAGGAGTCTATGCACGCGAGTACATGCAATACATACATATGTATCTATATATATATACACACACACACACACACACAAACATACATACACTTATACATACAAGCTGTGTAAGTGTGTGCAATATTTTGTTATTAAAATTAATTGTGAATTGTATTCTTTTTTTATTTATTTTTTATATTTTTGTATTTTATGTGCAGTTTTTGCTATTGCATTTTGCTGTTGCTGTTTCTGTTCTTAATGTAGTTCCTTCTATGTATAAATTTATATGTATATGCACGTGTGTCTCAATCAATGTCTCTGTGTGTGTGTGTGTTTGTGTGTGCTTATGAGTATCTATTGTAAATTTAAAGTCATTTAACAATGAATAGAATAGAATAGAATAGAATAGAATAGAATAGAATAGAATAGGATAGAATAGAAAAGAATAGTATAAAAAAGAAAGAAAGAAAAAAAGAAAGAAAGAATTTTGTAAAGGAAGAAAGTTTCTGTTGTAGGAGTATGCGGTTATATTTTTAATTTATTTGTGTTTTCGTTATCTTTTGTTTTTCATTTATGCTTTCTCTTCTCTTTTCTTTTTCTTTTTCTTTTCTTTTTCTTTTCTTTTTCTTTTCCTTTCTCTTTTTTTTTCTCCTTCTATTCATCATTTCTTGTGTGTATTTCTGAGTGTTTTTGATTTCTGTTTCTGTTTCTTTTGTTTTTCTTTTTGGTTTTTCATCCAAAAACTTGAGTTTCCTTCTTCACTTAAAATTTATAAATTTTATTTAATCATTTCATGTTTTTTCTCTTTTCTGTATTTATTTATTTATTCATTTATTAAATTAATATTTCTTATGTAAATATTTTTTGTTTATTTTTTCATTCATTATTCTGCTGTTGGTTGACTTATCTCGAAGATAGAAAGTAGACAAAAAACAAAAAAAAAAAAAAAAAACGTAATAATTATAATAATAGAACTATGTATGTATGTTATGTAGTATATGTATGTTGTTTGTATTTGTATATGTATATCTTATATTGTACATATTTTATTGGTATAGTATAGAAAGATAGATATTTTCTAATTACATAAATGTTTTTGTTTTTGTTTCGCAAGTGTTTCTTTTTTTCCCTTTTTTTTTTTTTTTGTTTTTTTATTAATTTTGTTGTTGAATTATGAAAATTTCTTTTCTTAAGATTATTATTATTAATTTTTTTAAATTTATTTAATTTAATTATGTAAAAAAAAAAAAAAAAAAATACAATTAGCTCTAAATTTAAATAGTTATACACTTCTTACACTTAAAATTCTTAATCATAATAATAATAATATATTTTTATATTTATTTTGTTTATAAACAAAATTCAATAACTTTCTCTCATTGTAATTTTATTTAATTATTATTTATGGTAAAAAAAAACATATTTTTTATTATTCTAAGCATAGATACACACACACACACACTCCCACACCTGCATACAAGTATGCATACATATGCACAAATATGTGTGCGTGAGTGTGTGTAAGTTTTGTAATGAATTAAATTATTATTACATATTTTTTTTTTATGTTTTTATTTATTATTGTATATTAATTAATAAATCATTTTTTGTTTTTTTTTTTACAACGTTTTCATCTTTTCATAACGTTATCCTCTTTTTAGTATATGTATATGTATCTGTATCTGTATGTGTATCAATTATTTTAATTACCAATTATTTTCGTGTATTTTTAAATTGTTGTTTTTTTGTTTTTTGTTTACTAAGAATTTTTTGTACGATTTTTTTTTAATGGTTGATTTTGTTTTATATTTTTACACTTAATTTCTTTACAAATTTCATTAATTTTTGTTTGTGTCGTGTGTATTTTGCTAATATGTATGTATGTACGTATGTATGTATATGTATTATAATTACAATATTTCAATTTCAATATGGTTTTTCTCTTTTCGAATTTTATTTATGCAACATTACCATATACACGTATGTACTCTATACGAGTATCATCAATCAATAATAATAATAATAATAATAATAATAATTATTCTTTGTATTTGACAAATTTCATAAATTTACTTATGTAAGATCATCATCATCATCATCGTCATCATTCTTAAATACTAGATGTAATTTAACTGCAGATTTTATTTGGATAATTTTCTTGTTTCTTACTGTTGCTGTCCTTTGTTTTGTTTGTTTTCCATTTAATTTACTAAGTTTACATTTAAAAAAAAAAAAAAAAAAAACAAAAACACTAATAGTTTTTACACGCTAAAACTTAAATTAAAAAGTCTATGCTTTTGTTTTGTTTTTGTTTACTTAATTAAGTATGTAGTACGTAGTATGTTTGTAGAGTGTAGAGTGTAGAGTTATAAACAAATAATAATAATAATAATAATATGTAGTATGTTATAGTATTTTGAAGCAATATTAAACTGTTCACGAAGTGAATGAGTCTGCTGGCAGGATCAGCCAGGATCAGATCAGTCAGGATCAGAAAGGTGTGTGTGTTTTGTGTCTATAAAAATAAGACGGAAGAAATTTGAAACAAAGTGGCTGTTCCGTGTGTTCTGTGTTTGTCACTGAAGTAATATGAAAGATTATGTGTGTGTGTGTGTGTGTGTGTCTATTTTTATGGGAAGGATGCATCTTGATTCTAGATTTCTGATCACCATCATGACCAGCATCACCATCTAGTAATGATGTAACATACGAGTCTGTATGTATGTCGTGCTTGCTTGCTTGCTTGCTTGCTTGTGTAATAGTATGTATTTTGTTTTTGTGTAAGTATTTAATATCGATCGAATGAATCAGATCAATCGTTCAATCGTTCAATCGATCAGTCGGTCAGTATATTTTGGTTTAAATATATACTATATATGTATGTATGTGAGGGTCTCAGTGTGTTTGGGTGAGTGAGTGCAGTTATATTATTGTAGAAAAACAGGACAATTTCGACATACACACGAATATCCATGTACAAAAGGAGAGTCAGTTCTCTGGGAACTCTGATGCGATGCTTAACACTACTCCTTCCTTCCAACGATTGTACTTAACTACTACATTAACATACGTTATGGTTACTTAAACAAGCCATACAAAATATACATAGTACAATACATACAATATATGTACATGTATATATTTATATTCTTATATTAAAAAAAAAAAAAAAAAAAAAAACAGACAAATCAAATATACACAATTAATTCAGTCATCAGGTAACATTGTTTTGAAAACAACAACAGTAACGGAAGCAGCGGACCCTGATGCGGATCCGGGGGCAGAGACAGAGTGAGAGTGGGATTGATGGGATAGGACATTATTGTTAGATTGTGTTGACTCTAATGTTGTTGTTGTTGTTGTTGTTGTCCTTGGTGTTCTTGTTATTCTTCTTGAAGGCGATGTAGTTGTCAGTATTGATAGTGGTGTTGGTGTTGGTGTTGGTGATTGTGATGTGACAAATGTGTTTTGTTGTTGTTCAGTCCATTGCATTGCTGCACACATTGATGGTGATGATAGTGGTGGTTGTGGTTGTGGTTGTGGTGGTGGTGGCTGTGCTATTGCTATTGTTGCTGCCAATTGTTGTTGTTGTTGTTGTTGTTGTTGTTCTATTGCAGATGTTGTTGATGATGGTATTGATATTATCAAATCATCAGTTTGTGTTTGTGTTGTCACCATTGCTGTTTTAATATTTCTGTTTATTGTTTGTGTTATTTGGCAATTGTTGCTGCAACTTGTACTAGCAATACTCGTGTTTATATTACTGTTGCTACTGTTGTTATTGTTAGAGCCACTGTTTATGATCATTTTACTATTGTTACTATTGCCAAAATGCTGCCGTTGCTGTTGCTGTTGCTGTGGTGTGCAGCATATTATTTGCCTATGCACTTTATTATTGTTACAACAACTGTGGTTGCAACACTTGCTGTTGCTGTTACTGTTGCTGTTAGTGTTACTGTTGCTGTTAGTGTTACTGTTACTGTTACTATTGCTGTTGGTATTACTGGCGAGAATATTGGTGTTAGTAATTGTTGATGTTGCATTGTTCAACAGTGGCAGTGATGTTGTTGTTCTGGCAATGTTGGTTGCATGCGGTAAATTTATTATTTTTAATGGCAATTTCATTTGTTGCTGCTGTTGCTGCAACATAAGTTGTTGCTGTTGCTGTTGCTTTTGCTCTTGTTGCTGCTGCCTTGCTGTTGCGATTTCACTGAGACTAGCTAGAGTGACAGCCGTTTTTAAAACATGCTCTGGCGGTGGTGCTGATAATGACAATATTGCTGCAGCTGCTGCGGCAGTTGTTGCTGTTACAACAGTTGTTGATATTGTAGATGCTGTTTCTGTTTCTGTTGTTGTTAATGCTTTTGCTGTTGTTGATGTTGTTGCTGATGATAATAAACTAGGACGTTGTTGTGACATTAATGCACTTTGCAATATTGAAGTATACTGATACTGTTGTTGTTGCTGTTGGTATTTTTGTCGTGCAAGTCTTTTGCTCTCTTCGATTGTTGGTTTTACTGTTGCTGTTACTGTTCCTGTTGCTGTTGTTGCTGCCGCCACTGCACCACTTATTGCCGTTACAGCATTCATCGTCATAGTTGGTGTTGCTATGGCAGTGTTTCTTATGTTCATATTTGTTGTTGTTGTTTCTGTTGCTACTGCTGCTGCTGAAGATGTTGCATTTAACAGTTTGGTAGTGTCTATTGTTGTATGTTTATGTTGATCTATTGCTGTTGCTCCCACATTTGATGCTGCGGCAAGAGCAATTTGCTCAGCTGCTGCTGTTAATGTTGCTATAGTTGCCGCTGCCCCCGTGAGCAATGATGCCTTTAAAATAGATGAAGATTGTGTTGATGATGATGATGGTTTGTTGATGTTTCTCTGATTTAACATTGTTATATCGCTGGCTTCAATTTTGATTTTTGGTAGTTCCAAGATAGGCAAAGTTTCACCGGACATTGATTGATGACCAGCAATAACCCCATCATTGCCATCGTTGCGTTCATCAGTATTTCGAACCGTGTGCTGAGCTCTGACTGATGTTTCTAATTTACGATTTGTTTTCATCAGTTGTTGCTGCTGCTCAGTATCGACGATTTCTTCCTGCTGTTGAAGGAAGCCTGATTGTATGGGTTGATGGTCTTGTCGTTGTTGTTGTTGCTGTTGTTGTTTTAAGGGATCGTCATCATCAAATGTTGCTGGTAACAAACCACTTTCAAGCATTTGCTACCTTATGCTCGCTGAATTGAGGACAAAGGGAACGTAGAACATCTTACTTTCGAGTAACAGACTAGCAGCCGCTTGAATCTATTATGAAAAAGAAATTTTGGATGGAAAACAATTAAGTTTTGTTTAGTGTAAAGTCTCTTGAATGGGATCATTTAGAGCAAAAATACCTCTGGTATATGTGAGAGCAGCTCACTCATTCGAGCCTGCGGGTTCTGCGGTGACGAGTTCTGTAAGTAAGTGCGCAGCACTTGTATGTAGCGTTCTTGGATGCTCTCCAATTCCACCTCTGCTAAAAAATAAATACTGGATATAATCCCCATAACTTCCGTCAGATTAATTTTTAGCTCACCTTTGTTAAGCAATATGTACACCTTGAGGCACACATATTCTTCCATCTTAAGTTTAATGCGCCGAAACATAATCGTAATCTGCGTCATCTTGTCAACCATATGGCCAACATCGAGTTTTAGTTGCTCCATAGCAATGGGTTGGCCCATCAGTGTTGTCAAGCAAGTCTGTAATGTGCCTAGATGCGCGTTTACTTCAGCAACGAATTCGGGATCGTCCTTGTGTAGTGGTTGCGCATGCATATACTGCAATTGCTGATGATTAGGTGGCGTCGGTGAGGTCTGCCCACTGTGGTGATGATTATGCTGCTGTTGTTGTTGCGCTTGTTGATGATGATGATGATGATGATGATGAGTGTGGTGATGATTCGCCTGATTTGGGCTGGGCGATTGTTGCATTCGACCAATACTGCCACCACTAGGGTTTGACGTCGTAGATGAGGCTGTCACACTGCCACTTGCTGATCCCAAAGAACGTTTGCCATGCAGTGCTTGATATGCAGCTGTTGTCAAAATTAGTATTTCATGCCATTTATCAGTTAAAAGTTTGGTATGTATTTCGACGGGTATTTCCAGATAGAAAGGCAACTTCTTTGTCCACGAAACCAGTTTATGTACGATCGAGTCACCGATGTTGCACAGCTTCTCACTTATTTCTGATTTGTCCTCGAGAAACTCGGAGAAGTGCGGCAGTGTGGCAATATCTTCCATGGCATCACAATCTATAAGAGTTTGAATCATGGAGAGCGCATGTTCGTACGAGATCTGACGATCCTTTGATGAGCTGACGGCTGAATCGAGCCGATGGCGTAAATGCACGATTTCGCTGGGATTCGTGAGTGCAGTCTTAAGTATTGTACCGTTAACCAAATGCGAGGGTAGTTTAATAGCAGCTTCTTGCGATACCTGCGTCTGTGCTGCCGCTGCGGATTGTTGTTGTTGCTGTTGCTGCTGCTGATGTTGTGTTGATGCGTGATGATGATGGTTGTGATGCTGATGTTGTTGCTGTTGCACGGATGACTGTAAATGTGGTGGTCCATTGCCGCCGCTTCCGCCTCCTCCACCACCGCCAATATTACCACTCACACCTTGTCCACTATGGGGTGAACCATGATGCGGATTGTGCGGTGAATGTATGGCTGGTTGTTGTATGGTGGCTGGATGATGTGGAGAATGCAGCTGCTGAGCTTGCATGTGTTCCTGTTTCAGTGCTGGCCCCAAAAACATCGGTTTCAAGTCATTCTGGGCAAGACCGCTACTTAAAAGTTTTGATTGCTGATGTTGGGCAGCGGCAGCAGCTACTGCAGCTGCAATTTGTTGTTGCTGTAGATGATGCTGCGGCGACAGCAAATGATGCGGTGATAGTTGTGCCGGATGATGGCCGGGAGGTGTTTGAAGATGACCATGGGGCGAATGCATTTGTTGTTGTTGTTGCTGTTGTTGTTGCTGCTGCTGTTGTTGTTGTTGTTGTTGTTGTTGTTGCTGTTGTTGTTTTTGATTAGTCTTCTTGTGTTTTTTGTATTTAACTTTGTAAAGATTATAGACGGCACCGCTATTGCGACCGCCGGGCATGCGATCTTCACGCACGGCTTTAAGAATAATAAAAAGAAGAGTGAGGTAAAATGAATATAGAGTGTAATTGATTTGATTTTAATTGTAATCATTTACCTTGTAGCACCATGCCTTGTTCGATGCACTTCTTAAATCGACAATACTGACAACGGTTCCGCTGTGCTTTGGTTATCTCGCAAGTACCATCAGCTACGCATGTGTAAACACGTCGGTTCTGCACGGTTCGTTTGAAGAAACCTTTGCAACTGTTTAAATATAATGGATAGATACTTCAAATATATCTTAACTTGAGTCGTAAGTAATTCACTTACCCTTCACAAGTAATGATTCCGTAGTGTAGGCCAGTAGCCTTATCCTCGCAGATCATGCAAACCAGTGGTTGGTCATCCTCGTCTGTTGGTTCGTGTGACGCGTCTAGCGCCCGGTTGCCGCCAGTTGAATTTGAGCTACCCCACTGTTGCTGTGAACTAAGATTGAGCGCCTGCAGCTGACCTGGTGGCAGCTGGGAGTAGTCGCCAGCCCAGAGACGCTCCATGTTGAGAGCATGCGGCGTACGAAACTGATGCGGTCTAGGGCGCATATCCTGTATACGTGTCTGACCGAGCGAGAGCAAAAGTTGTGCTGCCTCTTCATTATTCTGTGGCGATGGGCCCGGTGTATGTGTTGGTGTGATGGAACCGGCCGAGGGTGAAGATACTGATTGCAGAGACGATTGTGAGGAGTGATGCGCTTGTGATTGCAATAATGATCCGGATGGCGATTGCTGTGACTGTTGTGATTGCTGATGACCACTTGATGAGCCACCTCCGCTACCAGATGACGGTCCTGAAGCAGTTGGTGGCGGTGGCTCATAACCCCAGACCATGGTGCGAACACCGCAGCTCTCACCCATGATGACTGTAGGGGTACCTCGTGGCGGAGTCTGTGACGGCGTTTGCGGTGACAATTGCGAGGATGATGATGATGACGAATGATGCGGCGAAGGAGACTGACCAGCTCCACCAGGCCGCAAGTTACCCAATGGCCCACCAATTACTTCTGGCTTAACGCCATTAATTCGTGCATTAGAGACCCACACCATACGTTGCGCTGCTGCTGCAGCCGCAGCTGCACCTGGTTGCATTAATTGCGGCAGCCCAGATGCAGCTGCAGCAGCGACTTGTTGTTGTACTTCGCTTTTTACACGAAATAGTATCGCAGCCTCGCGATTTGGGTGTCGCAATGACTGTAGCGAGGCTGGATGTATGAGCGCCTGGGCCATATTGCCGAGCGCTTGTGGTGGCAACTGCGACGTATTGCCCTGTTGCTGCTGTTGTTGGTGGTGGTGTGGCGATAGATGTCGTTGTGTACCGGCATTACTATTTCCACCCCCTCCATTGCCCAAAATGCCACCACCATGATGTAATAATTGCGCACCAGCAGGCTCCTTTTTTACGCGTATATGCGACGATTGCTGGACTGGTTGTTGCTGTTGTTGAAGCAAGTGGTGTTGTGGTGTAGACTGTGACGAGTGACGCGAGGAAGGTGACATGACGGCGTTCGGTGAATGTTGCGTCGGACGCGACATAGCTGCTGCTTGTTGAAGAAGGTGCAGTTGCTGTTGTTGCGTCAGATGCTGCATAGATTGGCTAAGCAGATGCTGCGGACTGTGAGCTAGTTGTGAAAGCTGCAGATCCATTGGCGGACTGTTCTTGCGATGCTGTGGTTGCGTCAGTTGCTGGTGAAGATGATGGGTTTGTACAATAGGTGGCGGCGGCGGCGGGTGATGAGGTTGTGTGGCGGGCTGCGGCTGAGGCGAGGGAGAACTAACAATGTGTTGAGATGAGCTGATCGATGTCGATGATGGCGTACTGGCATATGAGCATGCCGGATGTACCGAAGTCGATGTTGGCACCAAAATTGAAGCGCTAGAGGTCGACGTTGATGACGGCGAGGCTGATGGTGGTGGCTCAGACTTAATACGCGAGGGCGTCACAAGCACGGTTACGTGCTGCTGTGACTGCGGTTGCGATGTAACTTTGGACTGTTGCTGTTGTTGATGATGTTGGTGGTGTTGCTGCAGTTGGTGATGATGTTGCTGCTGTTGTTGATAACCAAGCATTTTTGAAGGAGAGACTAGAATGCGTTCCTCCTTGACCGAACGTATCACACTCATACTACTGCCTCCGTTGCCGCCACCACCAATACCGCTAACACTACCACTTGCATGCATACCATTTGTGGGTGTGGCACTCTGTATAGTTGATGTGGCTGTAGTGGTCGATGGTTTCTCTTCTAAAGAGTCGGGGGAGGCGCGACTACTACCTCCTCCATTACTAGTAGCTGAGCTACTACTGCTCGTTGCTGTTCCGTTGTTATGTGATGGCGGAGTTGGTGTTGCGCGTGTCGAGATCCCACCATTACCGCCGCCATCCGGGATTGGCGGTGTTGAACGTACTTCTATCGCCGATGGTGGTGACATCACCGACGATGCTGCTGCCGCCGATACAGCACCGCTTGACGAGTGGATTTCAGTCTGCTGTTGTTGCTTCTCTTGCTGTTGTGTGTGAACCTGCTGCGTTGCTTTTGCATCGGCAGTTGAATTTGGTTTGACTGCAGATGTAGTGGTCGTGTTTGCCGAAGCGGTACTGCTTGTGCAGGATAAGGCAGTTGTAGCTATCAATGACGAAGTTGATGATGATGATGATGCCACCACTGATACTGAAGAGGACCCAGCAATACCGATAGCTGTATTGCCACTATTACTATTGCTTAATGACGTTGAGGTAGCGGTCAAAGTCACTATCGGTAACGATGCCGTGCCGCTGTCGCACATCTTTGGTGACATTGGTGCGAGGAGATCCGGCGACGATGTCGATGTATCTGCTACTGATTCGCCGTCACTGCTGCATCTTGAATCAATTTTTCGCCGTTTCAATTTAAGATCTTGAAATAGGCTCATTTTATCGAGCTCGCTGTAAGGGCCACGGCTCAGTGTCATAATTCCTATAAAAGACAAAAAAAAAATCCAATTGAAGTTTATTCGACTGAAATTTAAGACACCCAGTTATTCTGAGTAATTGGCAAAATATCATTATTTGTTTTGATTGTTGTGAGGATTGCATTTAATCAATATTGTATTTTCAAATCTAAAAGAAGATCATGGGAGAAGCTTATTTAATATGTATTAGCTCTAGACATATACATAATTCCCGTAATCCTGTACGTTGCGATTCGGATGGGTGCGTATAATTCTTGCACATTTACAATTTCACTCAAGCAGCACATTTCTGGTAGTTTTCTTTTTTAATTTTTCAAAATTAATATGTATAATTCCGAACCATGTACCTCCTAACTTAACCATATATATAACCCTACAGATATTGCCCTTTATACATATGCAAAGTTTGAACGACTGTTAGACACTTGTCTGTCCCAGTTCATTCACAATGTATAAATACAAATAATCATATTAAATTGAAAACGTGTCTAGTTCTAATATTGTATAACTTCAATATTAAGTCATATAACAAACTGTTCTTTAAGACCGATTGAAGAAAATCGTATATGTATTCCTTTAGATAACTAAATTGTACAATAAGTGTAACGAAATATTTCGCAACCCAATCAAATCACACCTCTGCCATGTTTATTGTTAGAAAAAAAAAAAAATATATGGATCAAATATTGTACATATCGAATTTGAAATTTGAAAGATCTTGTGATCAGAACAATTGATAGTAGATAGTTCTGTTGTTGTTTTGCTTATGATAAAGTAGAAAAATGCAAAATCTGTAAGAAATTAAGAAAACCATTTTCATTTTTGTCGTCACTAAATATACAATACATAAATACGATCATCATATTCTTTGAGATTTCGACATATTTAAAAGCATACGAATATAATACAATCTTTTTTCTTCGTGTTTCTGAGTTTTGTCTTTATTCTTTTGCGGAAGTTATTGTGCAAAAACAAAAACATGAAACATCAAAAAAAAAAAAATAAAACATATTAGGAAAAAAATTTGCAAAATTTGCATTTACTTCCCCAGTTCGAAAACTGGTTTGCTTGCGACAACACACTCAAAAGCAGAATCAAAAACTTTGACTTCGCCATCGACATCGGCATCGATGACAACTTGATGTGACGTGACTAATGCACACTTGGACATAGCGTCTGGTGTTCGATTAGGTATAATATTGGATTGGCCTGTCGTTGTTGTTATCGGTTTTCTTTTGACGTTGTTGTTGTTGTTGTTCTCTTTCATTTATAAATCTTCTCAGATAAAAGAAATACTAGTATAAGATATTGCAAACATGTACGAGTATGCTACGCAGTTTCTTCTCCATATGAGTTTGCTTTGGTATAGAATAGACTCAGGATAGTTATATATCGACCTTAGACTAGACTATTCTAATAACTCCCGGTGAAATAATTTAGAGGTGACAATTATGATATGTACATATGTATGTATGTACTCGTATAAGTTTTATAGGATTTTTGTCAGTTGAGATTTGTTCAAATTCGTCCGGAATACGAGTACGAGTGTGTCTAGATTACAAGAAAGAAAAATGCGAATGCTGTAGTATCCCACACAAGAGTTCCAATTTAAAATGTTACTTCGTTATGAAATCAATACTTAATACATACTCGTATTAGACTATTCTATTGTGGACTAGACATGGCTAGATCGATTCGTTTCATGATGCTGATCAAAAAAAAAAAGCCGCCTTCAACTCAGCTCAGTTGCAAACTTTTGGGCAAACAATACAATAGCTATCATTGTCATAGCCTTGTGATCATCATCATTATACTATGTAAGTATATACAATACATACTTATCTCTATGTCGCCGTATGTATTGATTATACTTAGTATTTTATTGGAAGACGCCAAAAGCAGAAGTTTAAGGGCTATATGTAGGGTATTCTACATACATATGTACAATAGTTTGTAATTGTAAATGTTCGAATGGAATACAACGAGTATAAAATGAAATAAAATTGTGGAAACCTCTCAAACGATAGCGATATCATGATGATGATGATGATGATGATGATGATGATGCATACTCGTACCAACAAACAAACAAACAAACAACATGAGATTACAAAGGTTTTCAAACTTACAATAATAAAAATAGGTTAAATTCGTATAGTTCATTGATCGCCTAAAAAGGTGAAAGAAAAATGAAACAATAATAATAAAAAACGAACGAACGCAAGAACGAAAGAAAGAAAGAAAGAAAGCATAAAACGAAACACAAAAAGCGTTTGAGCTTTTGCCTTTAGTGATGAGGGTTGCATTCATCATTCATATGCAATTAAGTATACGACTCTGTGCATATAGCCCTATACACACACATACATATGCATATGTACATGTACATGAGTAATAATGCTTATACATATGTGGGTGTCTGTCGGTGTCAGTGTACGTGTGTGCGTATTATAGTTAAGTGCATGTGTATGCGGAAGCATTGAAACGATGTCAGTCAGAATGTGTCACAGTGTGCTCAACTTGCAACAGTGCGCCGTGTGGCGTACATCATCACAATGCTATGGTTCGGATCGTGGGTGGAGAGGAAGGAGGGAGGCTGGCTTCTACAAGTTGAAAGCACTTTACAAATAACGTAACTTTACGTTACATCGCTTCGGTTCCACCTAAATACAATGTAAATACACTTCACCTGGCAAATACTAAGTACGAGTATGTCACATATATACATACTATGTACATGCATACGTATATAAGATTAAATAAACCCTTTCTATGAAATGGGAGGGATAGGCTGGGATGGTATCGAAACCTAATACAAGTATGATGGTACAATTGTATAGTATTAACGATATATTCATATGTACTTCTTATGTATGTACCATATTAAGACACATTGCAACTTGGAACAATTCAGAACTTGTGTGTTGTATGCACATAAGTCCCCTAAAGGGTACGATAGATAAACCGATGGATGGATGTACTATTATTGGACAATATTAACAGAATACAGAAGTGTACAATAGTAGGATTCATTATTATAAGTATGTAGGTATTGTGTTGTGCTATGCTGTTTAATTTTTTGGACAGCTATACCTATATAGTCGTCATTCTTTTATTCTTTAAAAATGATTTCCTCAAGTTGTGTGATTTTTTATTGCTCGGCCGAGCGGCGTTCATTGTCCACTGCTATGTTGTTGTTGTTGATGGTTCCGTTCATACTTTGGACACATTTTGAAATCGTATTATAATAACATTTTGTTGTGATGTTTGTAACAAATTAACATTGATCGATCGATCGATCAATCGATATATTCTAGAATTTTTCCATGCAAATTATGTACATAACTCAGACATATTCTTTGTTTCAAATTGGTGATCTCCTACTATCGTCATCACCCTACATATTTAAAACAAACACATGGAATTTTATATATAGAATGCATATCCATTCTATATGTATATGTGAAAACTGGGTCGGTTAGACGAGGGAATCATATACTCCTACACGGAATAGACTTAACATAATTTTACTATGGAAATGGAGAACATTCCAAACTTTACTAAGTGATCGATGACTAAAGATTACTCTCTATACCATGCATGTACTATGATGATATTGTGTGTATGTGTAAATTTATATACTCTACTATTGTACAATAATTCTATATAAACTTCTTGAAAATGTTTCGAGTAAACAGGTGATAAAATTAAGATGGATGGATAGATAAATATGTACTATGTGTAGATAGAACGAATGAAACAAAGAATGAAAGAAAGAAAGAAAGGTATGTAAACTTCGGTTAATCCGAATAAAATGTTTTTCTTCTTTTAATTTCATTATATGTACATATGTATATACATATGTTGTTGTTTTTATGTATATATGTTGCTGTTGTTGTTGTTGTTTGTATTTTTATCGTAGGTTTTCTCTGTTTTTACTATTTGTTGTTCGCAGTTGTTTGCGTGCATGCGTGCGTGTGTATGTATTTTTAAAATTTGACCTATTTTCATTATCAAGCGCAAGATTATTCTAAGCAATATAGCAAGAACGCTAGATACTCGCTCGCAGACACAGACACGCACAGACACATTCATGAAGATACAAACACAAACTTATCTACGCACACGCTTCTAAATATGTAGATTCCATATGCGTATGTTTGTATTGTATGATTATTAGTATGTGCATACATACATACATATGTACATATATGGTAACTAAAAGTTGAAAACTAAAGTGTTCTTTACATATGACTTCTTTATTTATTGTAACATCAGGGTCCATTAGCCGAGTTGTAACTCTAATACACTTATGAGACTCGTATGTATGCTCGCATATGGAGTAGTGAATCGGTATTATCACTTTATCGTGATATTTGTGACGCCGTGTATATATACAGAAACGGACAGATCAGATTAGTATTAAACGAAGATCAACGTCATCATCGTCATCATCATAATAATAATTACCATTATTATCATTTCTATGAAAAATTATTGAAATTCACTTTACAAAAGTACTGTCCCAACTGATATGATCTAAACAATCGTACAACGATTGCACGGAGTATGGATGTTCGAAAAGACATAAGGCTGTCGTTCTGTATTATACCCAAGTAGTGGTGTGGGCCGTTCTGACCAATCAACAAAAAGTATTGTTCTCCGATAACTTACAAATCTTTAGCTTCACTGGCACGCACTTTACTTCAGTATGGTTTTGTAGTATAGTCTATTACATACGAGTATTATGTATGTACAAGTTATTATATCTGTCCTGATCATGTAACACTCATATGTATAATATTTTATGCAATTATTATACTATACTGTTGTACTTATACCATATACTGTAGAATAGAATAATTTACTTGTAAATGTGTTTTTGAAAGGTAATTCAAAATACGTATTTGCCTACATATTACAAGAATCTTCGTTGGTAAATAATTACAAAATGAATTCAAATATTTGAAAGCGAAATCGAGTGTAAACGAGTATTGGATACCCAATAGCCCAATATCGCTTCATATTGGTATTATAGGGTTTTAAAATTTCCTAATAAAGCTTTTGTTAATGCGAAGTTCTTCCTTCTTTGCTTCTCTTTCCAGAATCATCTTTGATCCTCATAAAAAGACTCATCATCCTTAGCATTTCCTATCATATTCTATCATTTCTTCTAAAGTAGAGACTAAAAGTGCGTCCAATATTAATGGGAGATCATAGCATAATAGTGGTAATAATAATATTGTAATACATAGTAATGTAAAGCGCAATAATTATGTAAATAAATATATGTAATATGTTTTACGATTTTACCTATAGATGTCATATTATCGGTATTGTTCTTATTGTTGTTGTTGTTGTTGTTGTTGTTGTTATTATTATTGATGCTATGGTGGTATTGGTGGTGGTGTTGGTGGTGGAGGTGGTGGTAGTGGTTGTGGTGGTTGTTTTTATTTTTGGTGTGGCTTTTTGATGTTGTTTTCTTAAACTTTTGTTGTTGCAAGCCTTGAATTTGAAACATTTGTAATTTCGTTTTAACCGTTACGTACTTCATTTAAGATGAATTTTTCTTTCGAATTTGTTGGAATCTCTTAAAAGATTTGTCTTTTTTTAAATTTTGTTTTTTCTTTGGTTTGAATTTTTCAAATTTGTTGTTTTTTTTGCTATAGTTTTTTTTTTGTGTGTTTCGTATGATTGTCGAAATTCATAAGAATCACTCGAAACAACTTTCGGATCGAATGATTTTTGATTTTCGAATTTCAAATTCAATTCTTTTTGCGCTTCATTTGAAGGGTTTGTAGCTGTTTGATTGGTTGGTTGGTTGGTTATTTGATTGTTTGGGGTTTCTTGGATTGTACATGGGATTACTTGAATTTACTTGGGGGATGATGATGTTTATGTTATGTTTATTTTGCCAATTATTAAATCAATCAATCAATCAATCAATCATACATATACTCAAAAAATCTGTTGTTGAGGGAAGAAGGAAGAAAGTGATTTATAAAGTTGTTATGGAAGTTTTTAAAGTTTGGTTTGCTTGTTCTATTTTAAATTGTCTGTCTTAATTTGTATAGTTTTTTTTTTATTTTTTATTTAATTTTTTTTTTTTTTTTGTACTCAATGACAATAGATCTACAACAACAACAAAAAAACACAATTTCATTTCAATCTTTTCTCTTTTTCGTTTTATATTTTCCTTTTTTTTCGCGAGTATTTTTATTTTATATTTTTTTTTTTTGGAGATAAAACAAAAATCTGGATAAGAAATCATAATAATTTGCGATAATAGACGAAATAGATGGGGTGAGGGAGCAGTGGTCAGAGACAATTTGAATATAATTAAATATTAATAATATTTTAACAAAAAAAAAAAAAAAAAAAAAAACAAAGCAAAATACATATTTATTTAGTATTTATAGAATGCAAATGAATGAATGAATACTAACGGCAAATGGGCGGCATACGCGATTTTTTCCTATAATAACAATTGTAATTGTTGTAGTGTATATTGTTGTTGTTGTTATTATTATTATTTGAACTGTTATTATTATTGTTGTTGTTATTATTATTATTATTGTTGTTGTTGTTATTATTATTATTACTGCATTTATTGCATTTTTGATTTATATTATTGAGAGTTGTTGCTGTTGCTGCTATTGTTGCTGATGCTGACGGTGATGAAGTTGTTGTTGTTGGCGATGATGATATTGGCGAGTTATTTAACACATTAAGTGTTGTCTGTTGTTGATGATGATGATGATGATGTTGTTTTTGAGATTCATCTTCTTCATTATCATTATGTCGGTTTTGTAAATGATGATGTTGATGATGATGGTGATGAGAATTAAAGTCATCATCATTATGATCCTCAATATTATTGTCATCATTATTTGTATGCTGTTGCTCCTGATGGTGATGCTCCTGATGGTGTTGCTGATGGTATTGTATTGCATTGTGATGATAAAGATGATGCTGGTGCTGCTGCTGCTGATGGAGATGATGATGTTGAAGATTATAATGATCAGTATATTTATTGTGCTCATCATTTGCATTATTGATATATTGTTGTTGCTGTTGTTGTTGACGATCATTTAAAAGTTCATTTTGCTCATTATTATTATTAGTTAATCCACTTAGAAAACCAGAACGGACAGCATCATTATTTGATTTACTTGCAACATTGTTGCCACAACATGTTGCTGTGGCTGTTGATGATGTTGCTGTTGCAGCTGCTGCTATTGATCCTGTTGTTGATGATAATGATAATGATGATGATGACAACAGTGATGACGTTGTTGTGTGTGTATTATTGCATTTCTTGAGCAATGTTTTCGTTAAGGGCGTTTTAATAATTGTTAAATGTTCATCACCGATATTTGTTGTTGCTGCTGGCTGAATGTTGCCGGCTTGTTGATTATACTGCTTATTATCATTGTCATGATCATCAACATGGACGTCATTATCATCATGATCTTCATCATTGTCATGTTCTTCATCATCTATGTTGTTGTTATTGTTATTATTATTGTTGTTGTTGTTATTGTTGTTGTTTCTATTGATAATGATGATGGTGGTGCTGGTGGTGGTGGTGGTGGAATTGTTATCATCATCATCATTATTATCATTGGCATCCTTATTGACATCGCCAAGAAGAATATTGTTACAATCGTTTGCAATATTATTATTATTATTATTATTACTGGCAGCAACATCATTTGCTACATGTGTTTTATATTGTTGAGAATGTGATGTTGATGATGATAGCGGCGGCGATGGTGACGACGGTGGTGACTTTTCACCATTCATTTTCCTGCTTGTTGATGACAACGACGATGATGACAAATGCTGTTTGGATTCTTCTTTTTCTTCTTCTGCTGTTTTAGTTGCTGTTGCTTCTCGCAATTCTCTTGATATTCTTGTTGTTGTGCTTGTTTTCGTCGCTTCCTTCTCATAATATTGTCCATTTTGTTTGTTTGTCTCATTTTCATTTAAATTATTTTTATTTTTATTATTATCAGCATTGATATTAATATATCTGTTTGCTTTGCTATCATTCTTATTATTATTATTGTTTTGATTGCTAGCAAAAACATCCACACCACATATGCTGCAATGCTTATGATCTTTTTGCTGATGTTGCTGATGTTGTTGTTGGTGCTGCTGATTTTGATATTTTTGATGTTGCTGCTGTTGTTCTATTCCTTTGATTATGTTTTTCTGTTCGATTGGTTGCTGATACTGATGTTGATGCTGTTGTTTTGTTTGTTTAGTGACGTTCATTTGTGTTTAAACTTGTAATAGTATATGACTTAAATTTTAATTTGATTTCTTGTTGTTTTTTATACACACAAATACGTACAAACATAGTGGCACATGCACCGAAACACACAGATACAGATGGATATATGTATATATAGCACGTGAATAATTTCAAAATGCACAGATGCAATTCGCATCCATCGATTATTGTTTCCATTTACATATTTCAAGTAGAAGGTTTCTCGAGCATTTTTTTTTGTTTTTAAATTTTTTTTTTTGGTTTTTGTTGCTTTCTTCTCTTAAGTACTCAAAATCAGCAAACGAAAGAATGCCATTTTAATGGTTGTTTTTGTCTTGTTGTTCGTTTTATTTAAAATTTAAATAATAAATTTTCCGTTTTTCTTTTTAGATTAATTCTGTCCTCTTCATCACTTTATTATTTATTTATTATTCCGATTTCATTGTCTCAAATTATAAAAACAGAAATGTTAAACAAAGGTAAGGAAAGCAGCAATGGTTCATGGTATTCATACTCGATTAATACAGTAGTAGTACTTATAGGCAGTACTCCTCAGTCTCATCAGTCTTAATTGTGTAAGCACAAAGTTTCGCCATTTTAAGTCATTTCGAGATTTGAGTCATTTGAATATGATAAAAACTATGGATTATGCATGGAAAAATGTTCCATTCTTTTACATGCATATACGAGTATTGCTTATGTACATGTGTATGTATGCACGTACATACGTGTATATAGTGTTTGTAATTTATATGTTATTTGTAAATTTTTGTTTGTATTTTTTATCTTTATATTTTGAACAATAAGAACACTTTACCACAGTCTTTTGTTTTATTTGAAATTATTTTATTTTAGATTATTATTACTTTATTTTTATGTTTGCATTTTCATTTTCATTTATTGTTGTTATTATTTCACTTATTTTTTATTGTTTACTCATTTTATTAATTATTTATCAATCAATTGTTGTTGATGTTCGTTTTTTTTTTTCGTTTTCTTTTTGACTCTGATTCTGATTGTTATTTTTCAAAATTAAACATTTACATTGTTCTTTTTCCTTGTGATGATGTATGTATTTTGGGTACATAGGACGGATACGTAATTTTTTACTTTATTCTTTCATAATTGCAATAAGATTCTTTTGATTTTGCTTTTGCTTTTACTTTTACTTTTACTCTTACTTTTAGATGTTTGCCAACAACAACATTTTCATTTATTTTTTTATTTATATATTTTATTGAATTACAATTAATAATTTTGTGTTTGACAGAAAAAATATTGGATTTTTATAAATTTTACAATTACTTATTTATGTATTTCATTTTCAGTCTTAGCTTTTTCATATTATTTTCCTTTTCTTACTTTTGTTGTTTTCCGCTTTTTGTATAGTTTCTGTGTATTCTTTCTTCTTCACAAAATTATCAAAATTACAAAAAAAAAAAATTTATTAATGAATAAAAAAAAAAAAAAAAAAAATTTAAAACTCTATTTAGTTGAAGTTGTTGTTGTTGTTGCTGCCTCTGCTATTGTTATTGTTGTATGAAGTATAAAAATTTGATATATTTTTGATAATTTTAATTTTTCACTTTTAAAATATTTGAAAAAAAAAAAAAAAAAAAAAAAAAAATACAATTAATAGAAAAATTACACATAAAAAATGGAGTTTTGTTTTTCCGATAGACAAAATTTCTCAATTTGTCAGATCAAAATCTCGTTAATTTTGATGTTGCTGTCGATTTGATTCGAAATCATTTTATTCTTGTTGTTGTTGTGTTATTGATTTGATTTCGCTTTGTAAGTCGCGCGCGCATTTTTATTCTGTTTTTCTTAAACAAATCTTCATTCGCACTTACATTTTTAACAACTGATTTTTACAAATAATAATAGTATGTACATGACATAACATACATATGTATGTATGTAATTAGGTAAATGCAATTGGATCACTTCACTGATCCAATTATTGTTTTTTTAGTTTTGAATTTGAAAAAAAAAAAAAAAAATTAATGATGAACAATTGTCTAAAGAACAAACACAAGAAAAACTTTATTGGACTGAAGATGTAGTCAGCGACTTTGAATTTGAATTTATGTTTTTTTTTTTTTTAATTTTTATAATTTTCGGTTGTGACATATTTTGCCCTTAATTGGACTCTTAAGTTTGTTTGATTAAGAAGGGAACAGCAGCATCATCAGATCCGGAAGAAGTTAAAAAATCAGAAGAAAATAAAACTAAACAAAAAAATTATATACAATAATATAAGTATATATTTTTATAAATGAGTTGCTGTTGTTGCTTGCTTGCTTTTGTATGATGAATTCGGTTTTAAATATTGGATTCGGTTTATTGTTATGTTTTTATGAATTTGTTTTTATTCCGCGGCCAACGTGCGTACATTCGAACGGAATAAAGTGAAATGAAAGGAGTAAGCGCAACCGAAAGAAAGCAGAAGCGATCCGACGACCGATGCGACTACTCACAACAGTCAAGTCAAGTCGAGTCATTTAGTCAGTCAGTCAGTCAGAGTCAGACGAGACGAGACGCAGCAGCAGCAACACTAACAGTACCAGCAGCAAAAAGTCGTCGTTGACGTCGCTGTTACCATTAGCCAAAGCCATTGCCAAAAACAACAACAACAACCACACCACCACCATAAAACATCATCATGACCATCGTCATCGTCATCATCATCGTTATCGTCATCATCATTATCGAACAAACCGACAACAAGACAAAACTAACATCAACATAGCAACAACAACAACAACAATAAGAGCAGCAACGACGTCAGCGACGACGCTAATGAAAAACTAACACTGTCGCGCGCCGCGAATGTATAAACGAACGAACGAACGAACGAGCAAACAAGCGAACGAATGAACCGAATGAACGAAGCTAAAGCAAAAGCATAGCATAGTACAACGAAGAATTTGCGCTGAAGAGCTGACTTCTTGCTGTAAATGAAAATGAAAAGCGGCATTGTCATTAGAAGGTGGCGTCTGTTGCTGCTGCCTTTGCTGCTGTAACTGCATAAAACAACAACAACAGCGACACTAGCAATACTAATAAAAGCATAAGTAAGCTCTTCGTCTTTTATGTTGTTGTGTTGTGTTGTGCTGCGTTCCCTGTTTCCCCGATTAAGTTTTTGGCCCCGTAAAGAGCACGCGAGAGATGAAAATAATTGAGTGACTGACTGAGTGAGTTGGCGAGTGAGTGAGTGAAAACGAGAGAATCAGTCAGTCAGTCAGTCAGTTAGTCACAAGTTTTTCCGTATTAACATTAGAATGTTATGTATGAATAGCAAACACCAGACAATAACAACATAAATACGTACGTATGTGTGTATGAATACACAAGCATAGTACATACATATATGGATATGTATGTATGTATATGTATGTCGTCAACCGGCTTATGTTGCAATCGCATTCATTCAATGCCGGCATATCTTAGTCGTTTGTACTGCAACGGATCGTTCGTCTCTGTTGCCGGCTCGGTTTAACAGCTTCGTTTGCTCACTCATTCGTTCGTATGTTTGTTGGTGTAAAGCTTTTTTCTATCGTGTAGGTGCTGCGCTCACTCACTGATTCACTTACAAGAAGTTCAGTTCATTAATTCGTTCTCTCTTCTCATGAGACACAGCAGTTCATAGTTGTGACTCTCAGCATATTTTATGCTTGCTTGGGATCCATTCTCATGTATACACTCTCTTCTTTCATTTTGCTGCTTTCATACTACTAGTATTAACGAAAGCTTTTATTTTCTCACACAATAATACAAACATACATACATACGTATGAACAACCATATGTATGAACATTGTTTTTGTTGTTAATAAAAAGTGAAATTTTTGTTGCACTTTTCATGCATTTTACTGCTGCACATTGCTTTGCTTTACACACATACTCACAAGCACTTTTGCATTTTTGTTACTCAGTCAGTGAGTCAAAAGCATAGTCGTCGTCGTTTTATTTCTCGTAAGTCGTTGTGTGAAGAAAAAACTTTTCCTCTTCTGCTTCTTCGTCATAGTACAATATTTTTATTCGTTTATTTATTGTTTTCGTGTGTTGTTGCAACTGCATAATGTTTGCTTTCTCTCTCATTCTCGAAGCAAACCATACCGTTCGCACGCCCGATTACGTCCGATAGCTCACTACTTGCAGCTTGATGTTTTAGTTTGAATATAGGCGGAAGTTTAACAACTTTTTGAAATGGTGTTTTTTATTTCGGATTTTGTAAATTGAATTAAAAATTTCTTTAATTTTGGTTTAAATTCCAAGTGTCTCTTTATGTTCCTCTTCGTTTTGATAGCATTATTTAATTTATGTATTTTATTTTGATTATTGATTATATTCGAAATAACATTTACTTGTAATTAAATTTTACTTACTTTAAAGTTACATGAGTATGAGTTGTAGGACTCTTTTTCCAAAAACAGAAGGGTTGGATTATTGAAAAATGGATGTAATGGGTGTGTTGGTAAAATC
Source organism: Amiota albilabris (assembly GCA_037040105.1). Lineage (NCBI taxonomy): Eukaryota > Metazoa > Arthropoda > Insecta > Diptera > Drosophilidae > Amiota > Amiota albilabris. The sequence continues at coordinate 185,968 of JBANCV010000001.1, forward strand.
CTGAATAGATTTGGTCAGTTCACTCTGGAATTAGCATAGTCTACATTCTATATTTCGATTCCCTACATCTTGACGTTTCCAAGAAACAGGTTTTGGGAAAATACACTAATGTGGATGGTCGGTAGAGATGAGTCTAGATATTCGTCTTGCTATCGCAATAAGGACGTCGAGTGTTTTTATGTATCTACATACTAAATTATTTCTGGGGTCTTAATCCTATTTCTCAAAAACTGAGGAAATAATCCCCCGGCAAAAGATCCATATATGTATATATTTTGTTATATTAAAATGTACACGTACCTATATAGAAGTTCAGTCTTAAACTTATTAAGTGTGATAAAAATAAGTAGCACACATATGTATGTACAAGTATGTAGGTATGTACATATGCTTACGAATTTTAGCGTAAGTAAATGTATCACTTACTGAAAGAAAACCCTAAGGAAGTATGGTTTCTTTGTAATCAAGGCAAGGGCGTATTATCATGTTTTGCACGTTTAAAATTTTGGACTCTTTTGCAATAATAATAATAACATGTACAATAATTACAATTTCATTTTCATTACTTTTGTCAAACTGTCTGTCTGTTCACCTGACTGTCGTTCTCGTCTTTGTTTCGTTGTGTGTTCAAATCTTTGATCAGTATGTATTTAGTTTGAACTCCTACAATCCAATCCAATCCAATGAGGACTGTGACTATAATCATGATGGTGATGATGACGACGCTGCTACTTTCATTGGCACTGTAACTTGTCTCCTAAATTGTTTTTGTTTTTGTTGTTATAAACTTTCAATTTCAAATTCAATGTCTAACAATAATAATAGAAACATAATAGTAACAGTAATAGTAACAGTAACAGTAACAACAATAGCAACAAAAGTAATTACATGCATACTACAACAATTTAAATTTCATTTCCTTATTATTTTAATTTCAATACGCGCCGCGCTGACATTTTCTGTAAACAAATCACATCACAAGTGTAGTGTACAGTATACGAATATGTCTTATCATTAGAGTCTGATGTCTGTAATGCATCAGGAGGGGAATCGAGGCGTTTGTGTCAAGTCCGTCAGTATGTTTCTATTTCAGTTTGTATTGTAGTTTCTGAGTTTCCTTGTTACAGATACTTTTTATCAAATAAAGGTACAAAAAAGTAAGAACAATAGATAGAAAATAGATGTTATCGGAGAAGAAATTAAAATAAATCCTGAAAATCTAAGTACATATGTAGGTAAACTATTCTGACACTTTAATTTCTCGAAGCGTTGATAAAACGGTTTGCAACGATAATTTTCAAAATTAATACAAACATTTTTGGTGATAACTTTTATGCAGTAATAAAAAAAAAAAAATTATACTATAATACATTTTCTGAACTCTTTTTCATTATCCCCACAACTCTTATTGTTGTCTTTTTATGCTGACCTTCATTTATAACTTTATTTTTTTTTTCCCCTTTTGATATGAAAAGATTATCGTCGTTAAGAATTTCTTATATTCTAGAACAAAATTCTTTTTTACATAAGTGTGTACATAGTATTATATACACATGTATGTATGTATATATGTATGTATTTTATTTTGATGATTGCCAGCAAAATTTATGTAATCTAATATCAGATGTCTTTGTCTCTTTGCTTTCACTTGCTTCCCGAAAACCGTCATTGTTTTCAATATGTACAATATGTATAGTACGTAACATATGTATGTAGTTAGTCTGGATTTTAACGTATCTGTTGTATTGTAATAAGTACTTTAGTTTGTAATCTAGTTACATTTTGTCTCATTTCCTAAATTTAAATTGGCACTTTCCTAAGTATTTGTTCGAATACATACATACCTATATACATATAATGCAGTCGAACTTGGAAGTGTATTGAAAAAATTCTTCCTCTGATCTTCATCATCATTGTGCATGGTATTTGGAGTTTCATTTTACTAGCTCTGAACGATAATGATGCGCTGATGTGCAAAGCATTACCTTAAATCGCTCCACATCAATATAAATAATTCTTATTAGTAGAATTTATATTATTCAATGCCATCTTATCCATGCTTTGTAATTAGTTAAGAAAATTAAATATCCTCGCATAATGGGTTGGTGGAAAAGTATGTTCCGAAAATAAGAATCATGATCAGAATGCACAATTTTCTTTCATTTAACAAAGCATATCATTTATTTCCTGAATTATTTTGGTAATCAGATGGTGTGGTGCTATTTCTGGACTATAGGCTGGGTGCATTAAAATTTCTCAGCCGAGTTCCTTTAATTTTTGCCGAGTCATAACAGAAGTGGTTGGCCTACCGTTGTCGTGGTGGAAGAATATACACTTTCAGTTGACCAATTGCAGCCGTTTTTCTTTAGCGCTTTATTTAGTCTTGTTAGGTAATGATCATAGACTTCTGATCGGTTGCCAAGTGGAAGCAGATCATAGACCATTTCTTTTTTCGCACATTATTGTCCCCATTAATACTTACAGGGATTTCGCTTTTTCCACCAACCTATCCTTTTATAGAATAAGTGCACTACATAGTCTGAGATTTACCCAAAAAATTCGAAAAAAGTTTGCAAGTGTCAATTTTTTTGTTCGAATTAGGTTCGTGTTGGCGAAGTTCGACTTATGATTGCATTGATTATTTGTAAATTTTATTAACTTAACTTCTATTGAAATTTCAATGGTTAACTTTCTGGAATTTTAATTCCACTTCCTTCTAGTTATATGGTACTTAGATATTGTTCTGACTATTGCAATGATCATCTTCTCGAAGAGTACAGTGCACTAGTAAGAAAGCAGCAAGTGAAAGTTATTTCTTTTCGTTCGCGCACTTTTCACTCGTTTGCTGATATTTTTTTCTTTTTTGCTTCCTGATATGTTATATATTCGTCGTCATCGTAATCAAAATCTTCATCATCATCATCATTCGTGTTTAGTTAGCTCGTTTCGGTTCGGTTCGTGATCGGTCTGTGGTTCGTTAGTTCGTTCGTGTCCATGACACCGATTGCAAAATGCAATTCGCATTTGCGTCTTAAGCATGCGCAGCGCAGTTTAAAGTTTGGTGCGACTGGGATGGCATGAGGAAATGCAATGAATGTTTCAGGTTTAGATAATAAAAACATATAAGAGACAACGACGACGACGCCGACGACATTCGAAAAATGTGGTCAACATTATCGCCAAGTAACAGTAACAGTGACAGTAACAACTCTTGGTTGTGAGCCTGTGAAATGACGTTCGTGGGTATGTTAATTGGCTTTAAGGGGGCGCTTGAAGCAGACAAAATTGTGCCACTTTAATCTTAACATACCTACATTTGTACATATTGTACTTGTATATTGTGTACGAAAAGAGTAGTTAGTTCACTTAATAAATTTACGATAATTGTTTATTAATTTCATGTAATGATGAAAATGAAGAAAATCGAAGATTTTTGCTTAATGGCAGTTAGTGACAACAATGGATTGATTTACTTACCGGACCAGACTGCCGGGCCAGGCATAGTTTGTGTAGCTCTGTTGAGTTTATTTGACGTAATTTTGATGAGTTTTTCTTTTCTTTTAAATTATTTTTTCACACAAATACCATTAATGTACATATGTATGTATGTATGTTGTATGTAGGTATGTAAATTGAAAAAATCTTCTCATAAAAGTTAATTTGAACTCTTGACTCCCGCGAAACCTTAATGGTTTTTCATTCTTGCACTTATTTTATTTGATTTGATTTGATACATGTGTATTTATTTAATGAATTACACAGTTTTCGATTCTATAATATTTATATTATAAATTAAAAAGAAATCAGAATAATTGGGAAATCACATTATTAATCATTATTTTAGTATATAGGTACATATGTAAGCTATTTCATTGTAGTAATAAGCATTTCTTGGGCACTGAAAAATGAAGTCGAGACAGAAGACAGACACACCAATCCTAAACTCATACACAACTATTGTGGGCTTAATAACACAAAAAAAAAAAAAAAACAAAAAAAAAAAAAAAAACGAAACAATATTAATTCAATAATTCAATTATTCATTTTGATATCCAATTTGATATCTTTGTTTTGATAATATTTTTCTTTACATATTTCATTTCCATACATATGTATGTAATTGTCTTTGTCTTGGCTTTGACTTTTCAAAATCAATATTTCTTTTAAACATTTACACATGTATGTACAATATTTTTCCGTTATCAGCATATTTTATATACATATGTATGTATGTATTGTACATATGTAAGTCTTGAAGTTATAATTTATTATAGTTTTAAGTTTATTTGGGACCGATGAAATAAATAAGTTTTTAAAATTATTTATATTTATATATATTTTTTTGTTTATTTTTTATTATAATTTTTGTTGTTGATTTAGTTGTTTATTGTTGATTGCCGGCAAGGTAGTTTGTGTTGGTTTGTTTGCTTAAGTTCTTTTTGTGCTCAGCTGTTTATTGTTTTATGTTGTGTTGTGTTGTGTTGTGTTGTGTTTGTCGGTGCAACAGCAGCAACAGCAGCAACAGCACGAGCACAGCAATATATCGAATAGAAATTATGTTGAATGTATTTATTTACAAGTTTATAAAATGTATACTAAGAGAAAACAAATACACGAAATCTAATAGTACATATTGTATAAAAATTTAGCACAGAAGTTAAACAGAAATGCGAAGAACGCGTCCGCATCGACACAGCGACAGCAACACCGACACGACCAGACTCAGCAGCGCGCTGAGCTTAGCTTAGCTCGGCTTGAATCGGCTCGGCTCAGTTCAGTTCAGTTCAGTTCAATTCAGTTTAGCTCACCTTAGTTCAACTTGACTCTGTTCGCTTTGACGTCCGACCAGACCAAGCGACCTAAAGTCAGACCAGACCAAAGCCCAAAACAGACAACAGACAACAGCAGCAACAATAACACAAAAACACCGTCCGTATGCGTTATGATTTCTTTCTTATTCTGTTGCTGCTGCTGCTGCTGCTGCTGTTGCTGTTGGTGTTGATGCTGTTGTTGTTGTTGTTGTTGTTGTTGTTTCCAATATTATTGTTGTTGTTGTCGCTGCTGCTGCTGCTGCACTTTATGTTGGTGGTGTTGTTGACGTTGTTGTGGTTTTTTGTGCATTTTGTTCTGGTTATTGTTCTTGTATTTTCTGGAGCTACGCTCTCTCTCTCTCTCCCTCTCTGTCACTCTCCATGTATCTCTCCTCGCTTCGCGATGCATCGCGACACTTCGTTTTTTCCATAAACTCTCGCTCTCAAAAACAAAACCAAAATTACGAAATATTGTATGTAAAAACACAGTTGCGATCACTTAAAGAAGTCTGCTTCTGTTTCTGTCTGTCGTTCGTTTGGCTTAAAAGAGTTACTCTTCATGCTCTTCATGTTTTCGTTGCTGTTGCTGTTGCTATTGCTGTTGATGTGTTGCTGTGCTTTAAGCCGTCGGTTATTGCAGTTGTTTATTTGTTTGTTGTCTGCCGTTCTTTCTAGCATGCTCTCTCAGTGTTGATCTGTCAGTGTCTGTATTTGTATTTGTATTTGTATCTGTTTCTTGTGTATGTGTGTGTGTTTGTCAAAAATTTTCTCAATTTTGTTGTTTACATACTGTATGGTGCACACACAAATTTCCATTGGTTTTTTGTTTTTATTTTAGTAACTTTACTTTTGTTACTTTTGTTTTTCTTTAAGTAAGATAACATACATATTTTTATTCTTTAATTTTTGTTATGTATTTTTCGGTTGTTCATTTCAATTTTTCCATTCAAGATTTATAATTCTTTGTTTTTTCTATTAATGTATTTAGTAAATTCTATTTATTTACTCGTATTATTATAATTTGATTAATTTGAAATGATGCAAAAAGTAGTTTTTGTTTTTTTTTTTATAACATTTTCTCATCACAAATACAAAAGAAATAAAAAAAAAAAATATTTATCTATGTAGTTAAAAAAACAAAAATAAAAACAATTTATAAAGAAAGAATGGGGAAAAAATTCTAAATATTTCTCGATTGAAAAACATTTTTATATGTCGATTATGTCGCCTTAGTTGCTCTTGTTATTATTGATGGCAAATATCACGTATACGCAACGCTGCCCTTTAGTAACATTAAACAAAACACCATCAAAGAGAACACGATTTTTATTTTATCTTATTATTGTGATTATTATTTAAATTTTGTATAATTGTTCGCTGTTTTAATATCTCCAAATAATATACATATGTATGTATGTACATACATATGTGTATAATTATGATGATGATGAAGATATTGAAATGCTACTTGTACAACCAACTGTTGTAATGATGAGCGTTCGAGATATTGGACAAACGAATACATTGGAAAATATGCGTATAGAACCAATACATTTCGATTGTATTGAATCAAATTTGTGTGTAAAATCGAATGAGATCGAAATTGTTTGATGAAAATATGTATGTATCGAAGAGTATGTCTAAGACGACATTGTGGCACAATAAGAAAATTTTAAAAAATATTGAAACAAAATTAGAAATGAAATAGAAAAGAACGCAACTCGAACCAAAGCGTAGCGCGTGCCCGTTCCGAATACAAAACACGTTGTGTTGTCTATGGCGCTGTGTCTGTGGCTGTTGTTGGCTGCCGCTGGCTGCTGCTGCTGTCATTTACTTTAGTTAGTTTTCCTTCACAGACAACAACAACAGCAACAACATCTACGGCAATGGGAACGACGGCTTCCTTCTTAGTGTTGCTACCAAAGCTTTTTACTACTATTCTCGACTGCTACTACTATTCTACATGAGAACAAGCGACCAGTGACAACAGCACTTACAACAACTGTGTTTATTCTCAGGGAGAGCGAGACAGAGAGAGCAAGCGAGCTGCACATCTATTGAGCGAGCGGACGAACGAACAAACGAATGAAAGAGCGAACGAAGAATCAATGTACAATACAATATTTATATATTGTACATAGTATTGTATGTTTGTCACATAGAGTTGTGCTCAAATTTCTGTGTCTCACCAAAAATTGCATCATAACTTGCAGCGGCAGCAGCAGCAGCAACAGCAGCGTAAAGAGCTGAGTTTGAGCAACTTTTCGACTGTTGTTGTTGTTGTTGCTCGATGCTGCTACTGCTGCTGCATTTTACTACCGATTATCAGTGTTACCATTGCACTCAATGTTAAATTCTTTTTGCGTATGAACTTTTCTTCATCGTCATCGTCATTATGGTAAAAATGTTGTCTTTGCTATCGTTAGTTGGTTGGTTGCTGTTGTTGTTGTTGTTGTTAGCTTTCTCTAGTTCATATTGTTGTGACATTTTGTTGTCGACGTTGTCGTTGCTGTTGCTGTTGCCGTTGCCGTCACCATCACATTTTTAGTTGAGTCAATCAACTCTAGAAGGTCAGTTGGCCTTATTGCACCAGAATCCTTGGATTTTCTTCTATATATACACAACATACATACATACAAGCAAACATATAATACAAACATACCTATGTACATAGATTCATTTATATACTCGCACATGCATGTAGGTATATAGCATAAATACATACATATATGTATATATATATCAAATATGTATGTATATAAAAATGTGTATGCAGTTTGGTTTTATATAGAATTTGTAGGTGGTTGGGCTGCACTTTGCATGAGAGTAGGCAGCCCGCCCTTGTGTGTGTGTGTGTGCCTGTGTTTGTATGTGGTTATTTTGCTTTAAAATTTATTTTTGTTTTCCTATATTGACTAGGTTAGTTTTTCTCAATTTACGAGTATACGATAATAACAATATGTGAATAATGACAATGAAAATTGCAAAAAAGAAATTCATTTATGTACATACCTATGTACAAACATATGTTATATACATGTACGTGTATATTTGCGTGTATTAAAAAAAAAGTAAAATAATACCACATAGCTGTGGACATTATATTGAAGTCAGCTTTAGCTTAACCATCACGATTTAGGCGAATTCTCAGAAATTATTGTAAATTGAGGAAACAGAGATTGTTGTTATTTCTCTATATCAACTAATACTTCACATACTTAGTAATCCGAGTTATCTCTACATACTAATTACAATAGAACATCAAATCAATCTGTGTATAACAGGAACACGCACTTATGTATGTATTTACTTATGCACTGAATCCCATCTTGATAGCAGCATAAAACGCAGATAAGTTCTTAATGCAGTTTGCAGAGTAATGAATAGATTCGCTTTGAAACCGGCACATGATAAGCATTTCTATATCGGTCGAGGTAGTCGCCTTAGTTTTCTTGTTGTATGCATTAAAATTATCATATTAATAAAAGGTTTTGCACCATATGTACATACGAGTATCTGTGCTTATACATGTATGTATGTATGAGATTAAAATTCATATTAGACCAATTCTCACCTTATAAAAAGAAAATCCAACGCTGCAAAAAAAATGCTCGCGTCATTCCCCAAAAAACCTGAAATTAAATTTAAAAATTTGTTAAAGTAGTGAATGAAGAATGAATGGTATTGGTAAAATTTATAATTCTAAATGAAAAGATCGAAACTTAAACGAGTATAAGTATATTTATGTTATTGTAGTTAATAGTTGATTCAAATTGATTCGATGAGAAAAGTATATGAGCGACTGTATAGTAAAATTTGTATGGAGACTTCCTTTTCGAGGAATCGACAATAAAACGTGACTGTACCGAATTTCAGTTTGCAGGCATAGACGTAAAAACATGATATCTATTGATCATTTATATATATATATACATATGTATGTATGTATGTATGTATGTATGTACTTGTACTATGGGGTCTCCGATTTATTAATGAACATATGCACTTACATGCCTAAATACCTAAGCATAAGATGTCGAAGTGTTGAAAGCAATATTTGAACTACGAGTACTATATACTATTTAAATTGAATTAAATGAAAGATAGACAGACAGGTGTCCGGAAGAAATATTCCGAAGAATCGAGATCATGAACAATATCGTAACCTCAATAATACGTATAGCAAACAACAGATTCAATTCAGAGTATATAATTCACTGGCTGACTAACTCACTGACTCACTAAATCACTCACCTACTCCCTCATTTTGTTATGGATATTCTCGTACTTACTCAAAATAGACAGACCTACACATAATATTCTAGAGAACAAAATACAATTTTGAAATGATTTCTAGTTTTCTTTTTTCTGCGGTTTTGATTCTATTTTTTGTTTTTCTTCTTGAAGAATATGTTTTGTTTTTTCCTTTTAATTAATTTTCAAGAGGTTGCATCCAAAAACATTTGCCTGCTTTTGTCATTTCATTTTATCGAAGTCAACTAACAACAAACAAACAAACAAACAAACAAACAAACAACATTATCATCGATAGTAAATACAATAACAAATAGAAAAAAATACCTCAAAACTCAAAGTTTGGTTATTTTTTAGGTCAATTTTGACAGTTCTCAGTCGAAAATGACAGCAACAAAATGATCACATCACATCACAGTACAACAGCAACAACAAATCCAAGTCATTCACTCAATGATTGCATACGAGTATCTCTTTCGCTTTCTACATACTACAATACAAACATATTGTAAACTCATAGATACCCATATACCGTACGTACGTATATGTAGTTCCTCACTTGTCAATCTTCATCAGCACATCGAATCGGTTCTCGACCAAAATCACCAACACCACCACCACCACCAACATCAACATCAACATCATATGTATAGACTATATTCTCTCTTTTTCTTTCGTTGTTTCATTTCATTAACAGAATCGTTGCCAAGAACTTGAAAGTTTCATTTTCATTTTTCTGCCGTGTTGCTTTTCTATTGTGTGTTTTTTATTTTGTTTTGTTTTTTAGCTTTTCAGTCATTTAACCATCTCTCCATCCATCTCATCATCCTTTACAATATATTCGACTATCCGTGGATCCATCTATCCATGTAGTTATTAATGTTTTATATCAATATGTGTGTCTTACAATGTATTTCGGTCTATTGAGAGTTAATTCTTTGAATGGATGCGCTTAATATATAGTTGATTGACTGACTTGATTCACAATCTCCTGCATATTCTTATTTTTATGCTACTATTTACATTACATTTGGTATTAAGTATATTGTAATATGTATATACACATACATATATCATATCTGTTCATCTTAACTCATATTTCATCTATAATACATACAGGCATATGCATACATATATGTATGCAGTATGTACTCGTATTACGCAAACTGTCAAATGGAACTTGGAAAAAGATACAATATCATTTTTTGTTATGTATGTACAAAGTGTGTAGCATACAAGCGGCACCTGCGCTAAATTAAATTTGGAGCACAGATGATGTATGAGTATTTAGAAATTATAAATATATAGGTAGATACAGACAGACAGGCAGACAGACAGACAGACAGAAATACTTTTCAAGCAAAATTCGACATAGAGACCCTTTTCTGTTAGTCTTCAAAGTTCCATGAGTAATTTTCTCTTAATATCTTTTTGAATTCAATGTTGTGGTATAAAATACTATCTACATACGAGTCAGTATAAGCATTGATAGTACCAATTTATATTGTATTTTTCTATATTGATTTGAGTTATTTGTGTGTTTGTTGGGTCCTTTCCTATAATGTTATGTACTATATATGTAATATAGTAGATTACATCATGTGCTACGTGTATTGTATGTTATATGAGAAATGGTTAAAAGATCCATCCTGGCTGTATGGAATGATTTCGATAGAATGGAATGATAGACAGGAATTACAAAAGTAGTATGCATTTGGTGCCTTCTAGTGGTGTGACCAACAAAATATATCATCTTAGAATCTCAACAGCTGAGGGAATCATTAGCCGGTGTGTAAGTGTTACAAATGGATACATACATAGATGAAAAGGGAAATTGATCTATTTAATTCTAGTCGCTATGCTGATGTTTATATGTACATATACTATGTTGCACAATTATAGGCGTTACATACATCAGACTCAAGTGTGAGCACATTCAATATTACTGTTGCGAAGTGTATAAATATGGGAATGTTTTTGGTGGCTTTTAGGCGACACAAAACGAAACATTCAATGAACCGCTGGATACTTATCAAGTTGAAGGTTTATTGTTATTTACGGTGATCTCTACATTTACTCAAATGTCTGTACACATTTGTATTGTCAATACACATATGTAAAACGTACGGGTATGTATGTAAATTACAGAAGCGAACGAACATAACCAAATTTATTTCGAGGCTGTTGTTGTTTTAATTAAATATTTCTATGATTTCGTAATTGTATCTGTATCAGTATCTGGCTGTTGCTCTTACTTATGAGTCTTGTTGAGTGCTGTTCTATTATTTCGAAATTAATCTTATCTTGTCAATGAGTGTTAAGCACTTTAATACCTATCACATTTGGTGAATAAGTAATAAACACTGCCCGTGATATTTGTAACGCATTGCACCGTAAAACACGAATATACAAATAGATATAAATATGATATGTATATGGAATTGATCAGTCTACGCCTTGCAGAGTTTTAGAGATACAGATGAAACGTCACAGATACTAGTATATATTATGAGGAGAACATGATCGGTTTTTGGTCATAATTTTTCCATAATAATTCGACATTTGACATCTTAAGCTCGAACGATCGTTGAAACTTAACAAAACACTTTGTTTTTACATTTTATATAACGTAAGTATATAGTAGTAGTACGTATCTATTACATGTCTATTAGATAGATTTAGATACATATTATCTAAATCTCTCAATTAGATAGGTTGGCCTCCATACTACATACATATATATAGACACACTAATGTAAGTAGTATAATAAGTATCTGCCAAGAGAATTACTGAAGTTCATTATTAACTAGGGTGTGAAAGGTATAGTACGTGTGTACTATGAGTTTCACAGAACTGAAGTTTCTATTCTGTTTCGTCTTGTTTTTTTTTTTACTCGTTTTTTCTTTCAATTCATAAAATTTTTTTTCTTCTTTCTTGCGTTATTTTTGTTTTTGTTTTCTTTTTTTATTTACTTTCTTTTTACACAAAATTTCCACAATATTTCTCGTATTTACTTCTGAGAGTTGTCTCTGCCAGTCTTTCTGTTTCTGTGTCTGTTTTTTGAGTTTTTGTTGAAATTGTCGCTTCACACCGAACAGATCACCAAATACAAAATAAATACAAATAGTAGAAGAAAAAAGAACTTTCAAAATCTAGGTCAAACTATTTTATACATTTATCCACATACATACATAAGTATACATCATTTTTACATAGTATAGGCTATGTATGTATCATATGTGTACTCGTAATTGTATATACAAAGATATGTACATAATTATGTACATGCTATCTGATATTTGTTCTCTTTTTTTTTTTTTTATTGGTTTCCTCGTGTGTTTTTTATACAAATTTTAAAAACATATGTTTGATTTACAGGTGGAAATGATTTTGGTAGAGTAGTAAAGATGCCTACAGGCAGGAGCATATTAAGAGAAAGAAGCAGCAGCAGATCGTTTTGAAAAGCTGGAAAATGAAGTGGCTCTTCAGTTACGGGTCCCAGCTCAATTTGCGTAATAAAATCCTTTTGTCCAAGACAATGATTAAACTAATATGGTCGTACGGCATCCAATTGTGGCAATTAACTCACTCATAGAAATTCTTCAACGTTTTCAATTGAAGTTTCTGAGAAGAATAGTGGGAGCTCCGTTCTCGGTGCTGCACAGGGACCGTGGGTGCCACTGCTTAAGAATAAAATTCATTCTTAAGTATAGTCAGTTACATGAGATTAGGCTGAAGAATCACCTCAACTCGCTTGCTTTAGGGCTGCTTGACATCAGCCTTTAAACCAGAGACTACGTACAGAACACTCGCTCGACCTCCCCTTTCGGTCCACTTTATCTAATTGATGTCTGCTGCAGTTTCATGTGATGTTTAATTCTCTTCAAATCATAAATCTCCAATATATTCAGGGCTGGTTTTGAATTAAAAAAAAAAGTGAATTTTTTTTATTTTTGAAATGCTCTTCTGACAATAATCATCTATAGAATTTTAGAATCCAAAAATTTTATTTCTAGTTTTTTGTTCAGCTTAAAAGCCTTTTGTTATTTTTCTATTCTTTTCATTTAATATATATTTTATATTTATTTTATTCCCATGTAACCTCATCGCATTGGGTTAAAGATATTTTAAATATACAAGCTCATATACGTCTTTTTCTTAAACGATTGTATGAAATGTAAAAATCGGAATATTCAATGATATTTTTTGTTCATCTGGGAATCATTTCATTACGGGTTTTTATTTATTATTTATTATTATTTTTTGTTTATTTTGGTTGGCGGATGTTTTCAGTCTACATTTTTCTTTCATTTATTTTCGCCTTGGGAATAATTAAATTCCATGGACTCGTATCTCTTGTTTATATAAATGCAAATTAAACTTTATTTTTTTTTTTTGTTTTAAATCTTATATCGTTCTCTTTCAACTTCACTTTGACTTTCGTTTTTATATATTATTTTCGTTTAAACTCGGATAAATTTTATTATATTTTGTTTCGGTTTCGAATTTTTCATTGGTGTAATACAGTTTATCAAATTATTAATTTGTTTCTCTTTAGTCTACAAATAACTTTTCTTTCATTTATTTATTTTCAATTTGATTTTCTTCCCTTCTCAACAATTGATTTCTAAGTTTGGGTTTGCACGTTGGTGGAGTATTTCTTAACTGTTTTGAGAATTTTTTTATTATTTTTTTTTTTGTTTGATCTCATTGCTATTTTCTCTCGCATTTTGTTTTTGGTTTTAAATAATTTTAAAAGTTTCTTTATTTTCATTTTGAGTTTTCTTCTCTTTAGAAACAATTGGTGTACAATAATCATCGTGCTCATAAGCAAAACTTGCATTTTTTTTTTTAAAAATTATTTTGCTTTTCCGTTTTATTTAAAGTTTCCTTCTCTGCTGTACAAACAATGGATTTCTCAGTTTGGGCTTACAAGTTGGTGAAATATTTCTTAACTGTTTTCAATTTGAGTTTTCTTCTCTACTGTATCGTACAATTGGTTTTTCGATTGATTTATGAAATGATTGAAGTTAACATGAAATTAGTTATTTTCTCCCTTTTATTTATTTTTTTTTTTTTGTTCTTATGGCTGATGAGAATTTTTGGGATGGAGTTAATGGAAATGCGTAACACACATTCAATAATTTTGTATGGTGGTCGTTGCTACAATGTTTGGCAAGTAATTTATTTTCATCTGCTTTATTGAGAAAATGACAGAAGATTAGATTTGAAAACCAGGAGACAAACATGATCAATTATAGGGGTATCTGTATCTGTCCAGTATCAGTCTGTCGGTGTCTAGTTCATATATTTTCTTTTTTTCACTATCATTTATGGTTCTCTAATGATTTTTGGTTACGTTACCTTGTTGTTGTTTTACTATAGAAAAAACATTGTAATTGGATTAAAAATTGTTAAGAAGCGCGCCAATATACATAGTATGAATGTAATTGTATGGAATGGAGTTCTATTGTACAATACAAGTGTTATTGCAGTCGAACTATAATAGTTTGAAGATATGAATGCATAAATACACACACATATGTATGTATTAGGATATTAGTGTATTTCGAAAAAGGTGACAACAACGCCACCTACGTTTCAGTTTTAGTTTTCGCTTTTTATTGTAAGTACAAACTAAACATAGCTTGGCATTTGGCTGTTACTCTCGTACTGCCTATCCGTTTGGCGTTTCATTCACAGTCTGCAGTCTCTGTTCTCAAACGATGTATCTAACAATAACAGAAATAACAACATCCAACTTTTGGTGCGGTAGGGTGAGGTGAGGTGAGAGAGACGTATTAACTTAAGTTGAGCTGCTCAGCTTCGTTAAGTTGAGAAATGCAGTTGCACTTTAGCAAAAATTTTCAATGTCAACTTTGCGCAATGAAATATACTATACCACCATTCCATATGCCATACTCATTCTTGTCGTATCGCAAGTATATTTGCACTCGCATATGTTGCTCGATCGTTCAAGTATTACGAGTATCTAAATACTTAGAATACAAATAAAGAAAAGAGTCGCATTTATCTTTTTTATGGTGTATTTACAATATTATACCCTACACTTAGAGTGTAGGCTTTGTCCATCAGCTTTGTATGTATTTTGTGAACATGATACTGTTTGATAATCTCGATAAGATTTAGTTAGTTATTACATAGTAGGTGGGTGATACCTTATCATACTCATAGCAACTAGTAAATGAAACTAAGATCTGAAATTGTTCAAAATATGTTACCCGACATCCCCCCAGACACACATACACACACAAACAAAGAATCAAACAAATACATGTAGTACAATAGAATCCACAAAGTAGTATATGAAAATCAATAATTTGTGAGAAAATCGACCTACTCTTATTACTTATAAGTGTTGAAGTGCATCCCATACTTATGCATAGCCAATTAAAATGATATTAATTTATTAATTAATATATTGTTCAAATTATGAGGAAGGGAAAAATCATACCGGTGGCGGTGTTGGCGACAAGAGCAACTGAAAGAGATTGAGAGTGTGCTTTTGCGCACTACTCTCAAGGATAACAGGTTCATGTGTGAATTCTACGAATAAATAATGTTATAGTCATACATATATATATAGGTAGAAAATAAACAAAAACAAAGCTCCTATTGCAATTAACGGTATTTTATGCTAATTTTAACATTGAACTTAACTCGTTAAAGTTAAGTTAGTTTAGAAAGATTGATATAAAGACATACACCGACTTACTTACCTTACACTCATATATGTACATATATGCCAGATTTTAGCTACATACATATACTGACTGGTTTACACCTTTAAAATTCTTATACGTATGGTATTCTATACAACAGCAACAACAATACTGATGATCAAGAACAACAACTGGATTGCATTTCCCCCATACCATAAAGTGAAACATATAATATGATTAGCCATCGATCCAACTATCGTCTGTGTATAGTATATACATAGATACTGCAATATTTATACGATGTATGTACATACTGCTAAGTAGTTCAATTTGAATTTGAATGGTTGACATTTCCGATTACAACGCATCAAGTAATCTGGCATAACATTATTATACTCTTCACGAACTGAATAGTATTGTATTATAAGTTTGTCATGAAGTTTCTAATGTATAGAAGGATACAGCGGAGACCCCATAAAGTATATATATTCTTGATTAGCGCGATGAGATGTGTTGATCTAGTCATGTCCGTTTGTCTGTATATCTGTCTGTATGTATGCAAATTATTCGCTCAGTTTTTTGAGCTAGAGAGCTGAAATTTTGCACGGAACGTTCTTGTCTCTCTACTGATTGGAATCAGCAGAATCGGATCAAGAGCAAAAACAAACCCCATATCCAAATTCATAATATATATTTTTTTTTTGGTTTTTTGCATTATCAACTTGAAATTTTGATACAATAGGTTCGTCCAGATTCGATGAGAATTTTTTTTTTTATTTATTAAGCTATTGAATTAAACTATGGATTGTAAAAGTGTAAATTTCAAGATCCTATTACTGGATCGATAACTTTCATACAAATATTGCTGTCACAATGTTGAAACCCAGTATGTACATATACTGACTCTACCCTAAACATATTTAAGTCAAATCAGTATTGAAATTTTTCTGCATGCACAATCACAGCTTAGGCACAAAACTTATCTGGATGCGTGAAGAGTCTTCATAACATCTTCGGTATAGTCCAAGATACCCTTCTTTCAGGTTTTATTATTAGAACGGAATGGAATCACTTTAGGGAGTATGTATGAAAAGATCGTTGCATCTACTAAGTATATACATAAAGTATATGTTAAATACCAATTCGAAAATTTTACTAGCAATTCTCGTATCCACACAAGTCGACAAACAATGACTTTTTTAGACAACTGCTCTGTACAAGATATGGACTGGCTAGCTTGTTCGCCGGACTAAAACCCCATAGAAAACATTTGGGGAGTATTAGTTTGGCGGACATACACACAAAAAAAGAAAAGATTTCCGCATGTTTTCGAACTAAAACTGTCAATTTTAAGCGAATGGTACAAACTTGAGTCGGCCTTATGACTTAAACTAATGAATTCGATGAAAAAACAAATTTTCGATGTTTCAACTAAAACTAACGGTTCTTTTCCAATACTATGTTAAAAATAGAAATCGTGAAATTTTATTGTAATCTCACAGTAGAAAAATGGCAGAATTTAAAGTTGATCAGGATGACACTGGCAATGAAATAGCAAGAACAATATACCTATATGAAGGAGAGTAGAGAGAAAATAATAAAATAGAATATGTTAAACTCATCAGATCTGATATGATCTTAGAAATAGGTGCGTTTTACTGTACAATCTTCTCAAAATGAAAGCAATACTATATTTTATGCAAAATTTTATTGTATAACGCCATACTTATCTCAGAAACTTTGTATTGTAGTTTTTGGCTATGACATTTATGCAACATTGCTACAATGGATTGTTCAATAGACAAGTACTGGGCTGCTGATACTAGTGGAAAGTGGGGGTGTTGTCTAATACTTATGATCTATTCCGGTTATGTGTACTTATATTGCATTGGTAAAGAAGGGAATAAAATCAAATAAAATCCAGTGTTGCAGTAGTTGTAGTTGTATGTAGATGACAAAGGAATGGGGAGAATGAAAAACGAAATCATTTTGGGATTGAACTTGCACTTGGTTTAGGTGAATATGCCGAAAATAGTATGTTGCGCACATATGTAATCCTTACACATACTCGTACACATTTATGGTACATATGTGCAATACTGTTCTACTAGTACTATGAGGAGATAAATGGAGCAGTGAGCATTGTTAAGAGGTGAAAAGACATGAAGAGGGTTATATGTACGTTTGAGTATGTTGAATGCAGATTCTGTAATAGCATCTGCAAAACGCAGGACCAACACAGGACCAGTGTTGCCATCGCACTCCAGATAGGCGAGTAGAATACTAAAGTACTTTCCGTCCATTTTCAATTTTAATACTATTATACATACTGCGCTTTTTTGTTTTGTAACTGACCTGCCACAATCAACATTTTGTAAACCTTCAGTTATCCAAAACTCTAACCAGCCCCAACATCTGATGTCCTTCCATCGTAAGTACGTTGTCGTCGTTACCATAGTCGCCTTCGTTGGTGTTGCCGTTGCTGTTGGTGTAGTTTCCAAGGCAAAATCCATCGCCACTATGAAGTTCATCGGCCTGCTGCATTACAAAAATACACACAGCAATGCGAGTCCAAGGACAAAGACTGGATGCGATTTGCACGAGTATGTGTGCATGTCTGTGTGTATATTACGGTATTTTAATGCCATTCGCTTTCGTATTTTATTCGTTCGTTAGTTGAGAAACTGGGTCAGGCTCGACGAGGCTTACGACGGAATGGAAAAATAAAATTCTGTGCATTCAATTGGCATCGTCAATTCGTGAATGTTCCTTCGTTCGTCGTTCGCTAGTTTGTTTTTTGTTTTCATTTATTCGCCAACAAAATGGCGTCGTATTCGTCTTTGCACAGATACACAGACACATTTACGTGAATACGTGTATGCAACTTTTAGTACGAGGGGAGTGCAATATGGCGTCGCTGTCGCCATCATCATCATCATCGTCGTCGTCGTCGTCTACACATAACAAAAATGGCTGTCGAGGTCATTTATATGAACAATTGAGTTGTAGTTGTTGTTGCTTTCAATTTAATTTATCAACATTGGGTGCCTCAGCCTGAGCTGGAGCCAGACAAATACAGGACAATAATGAACATTACTCTGGTGATATTTTTACTCGTACATATGTATGTATGAATGTATGTATGACATACATATATAAGTCGATTTCACTAAACTAAACTCAACTTAAGTTGAGTTGGGTCAGTTCTGTGCGGTTTGAAATGGATTGAATTGGCTTCGTTTGGTATGGAATAGTACTAAGGTTTGGGTGGGCTTAGCATGACCCTGTATCTGGAGTTGAACTATCGTTTGCTGCATACACATTTGACATCTGAATGTATGTCACACACACAGACACAGGCACTCATTCGTTTAAATACATATGTTTGTATCCGTGTGCATATGCGTGCTTTTTCATGCCATGTAATGTCCCTGAGCTGGTCAAAGCACTGATGTCCTTCAGCATCATTATATATCTAAGTATACTCGTAAGCTATCATTTAGTTCGGCTTCATTCGATTCTAACCGATTCGATTCGATTCCGTTCGGTTAAGTCTTGTGTTTCCATTCTTTTTTAACCATAATGTTCTTGTTGATGAGATAGAGATGGTGTTTTTTTGTTGTTGTTGTGTGTGGCTCTTTGTATTATGTACTTGAATGTCCTTTTAAGGGTTACTGGTCTCTCACATATTTTTAGTGATAATTAATAATGTGAAATGGTCCACTAATCCCAATGAGATTAATAATGTTGCTATTATTAGTTTACGTACTAACAATTCCATTACATTCAATGTTAAAATACAAAACAAACTTAAATACCAAAACATATTACGTATTACGTATATATACTTGATAAACCGCAGTGGGATCTCTCCAGGCCGCGTTAATTCTTAATGAAACAACATTCCACTTGTCGTGGTTCTCCAGCATGAGACTCACTATGTTATCAGCCGTTGGCTGTTCACTTAAAGCATCTCTCAGCTCATGGCGCTCTCTATCGAATCTTCTGCATTCAAAAATTCTGTGCTTAACGCCTTCCTCGCACTGGTTACGGCAGTGGGGACACGATGGTGTTTCGTCGTGTTTGAACCTGTATAAGTACTGGCGGAAGCCTCCGTGTCCGCAAAGGAGTTGAGTGAGGTAGAAATTCGCTTCGACATGTCCTGATGGTTGAGCCTGTCGTTTGGATTCTCAAAGTATAGGTCTCTGCTGTCTCTATGGCAAGCAAGTCTTTCGGCAATAGCCCAGCGAGGCGAGCTTTAAAATTCTCTCAAGGGGTCTCCTGTATGAGAACTTGATCATTGCTTTGACCCAAATTGCTTCACCGTAGAGCATCATGGAGGAGAAGTATCCTCGAGAGAGCAGTACATGATTGAAGCTGAGTCTGTAATCTAGGGTTCCATCCAATTTCATTTTTGGATAAGCTAGTCCGGTCCACATAAAATTATATATCAATTGAGCATTTGGTGTTAGTAAGTATTTACAAGTACTAAGTATAGTCAGGAGATTTGCGATGTATTGTTAAATGCTGTACATTTATCTGATTGCTCTGTTGGCCTGACTATGACTTCGCGCTATGATCAATCGGTTTTCGACACAATTTCCGCGTTTCCAACGAATGAAATTGTCTTTGTGGTTTTTCACGCCACAATAACAACAACAACAACAACAACATTAATAATGATGATGATGACGATGATGATGATGATGATGGTGGTCATGATGATGATGATGATTTAGCTCACTTATGTAACAATTGTTGGTTGGTCAGTGTTTGACTTCTATGTTTACTCGTTTATTTGTTTCTTTGTATCTTTGTTTGTTAGTTTGTTCGTTATTGTTGTCGTTATTAGGAAATCAAAGCCAATTTAATGTCACACATAGCAACAACAATAACAACAACACGAAATTCGATCGCTTTTTTATACCATTTATACCATAGTGAGTAGTGTATCGTATTACGTATCACTTTATTAGATATTAGATTCCTAAAGAAATTAAAAAAGATAACAGAATCGTCCAATCCTCAATTGAATTGAGACTTCTTTCGGTTCTACTACTGTATGTATACAAAATATCTCAGTTGGGGATCCCCGAACAGATCCGATTTATTCGCATAAGGAGGGCATCCATCAAATACAAAGTTGTTTACAAATCGATACACAATTTTACACTTTATATGAGTAACTGAATATTTCAATGAAAGGTATATAATCTGTGGGGAAACTTATTAATTTCTGAAGTTAAGTTTGCTTTGTTATTGCTGTTTTTCGCGGAAGTTCGCAACGAGTGAAAGGAAAAATTTGCTCCCATGCAATGTGACGCGACTTGATGCTACGCGACACAGTTCAACTGCTTCAGGTTTTAACTTTAATTTCATATTTCTGCATCTCTTTCTCTCTCTTCATCGCCAACTTTATATTTTTTCTTTTGCTTTTCCATTGAAATGTTGAACAATAGATAGTTTTTCGATTTATGTATTTTGGTTCAAATACAAGTACATCGGAGTGTATTTATTTGTCTTGTAATATTAATTGAGAAAGGAGTCGTCGTTGTCGTATGAATACTATGTACAATTAAGCTTTGTGCTGCGGTCTAGATCCGTCTGTTACGGAAAAGTTGCCTGTAAAAAGGATCAATTTATACAAACCAAGCAAATGTATTGAGGTCTGCTACAAGTTTTCAAAAATTTCATTTGGAATTCTAATGGCTACAAGATCTGTACTACTGTTTGGTGGATATGTTGCTTCCCCGAACAGGCAGTATGCTGAAACGTTGTGTGTTAGTATATCGTGAAAGTCATTAATAGAGCATTCCTGTAAAGCGGCACCGTAGAATTTAATATTTTCCTGTTTTCCACACATCTTAGGGATCCTTTATAATACTTATTGTATATATACTATGATAAAGTATTCAAGAATTTTTCTAATTTGGTTCGAAACTGCTTCATAGTAGGAAGTTTTGTTTCAAGGAAGGAATATAGTACGTGTATAGATTACAATAGCGTACAGGCGTGGCTAAAATCATTTGATTTAGCAAATATGTATTTAAATATTGTTGAATAGATATTTCTTATATATTGTACAATATTTTTTGCATTTGTTGGTTACATTTTGTATAAGTAGTGTGCAAGAGTAGTATGAGTATGTGTTCGAGTATGTACAATATTTATTTATATTTTCCTATGTGGGAAGACAGACGGATGGACGGAGGGACGTACAGATCTACGAGTATCTAATAATTTAGTGTTGTTGTCATTATTTTTGTTGCTGCTGCCGCTGTTGTTGCTGGCGTTGAATGAATGAATTCAAGCGCAAAGTGAAAGTTGTTTACATTTATCTTTTTATTATATTGTAACTTTTTGTTTTTGCTTCTTTTTTTTTTGCGCAAATAAGTGAAGTAATTAAATTATGTATACATTTCTGTATGTGTTTTTTATACCCTCCTTCCTTCCCTACATACATACATACATACCGAAATACATACATACATACATATGTACATATGTAGAGACGAGTGTCTATGGGTAATAGAATTTATTACATTTGTGCGACAATACTTAGTACTTCTACTGCAATTAAGTATTGATCATGTATCTGATTGAAGATTTGATTCGATCTATCTGTCTGTCTGTTCAATCACCAATTTCTCGGCAACTAAAAGATTAAAAGCTGAACATTATGATATTTACATACATACATATGTGCATAGGTAGGGCAGGCAACGATCTTCTACAATGTTTGCTAGAAATACCTACACATGCTAGATGAGCATTCCAAATTGTTTGAAAATTGCCATTTTTCAGCTTCGAAAGGATTAAATGGAGATGGAGTAAATAATATCGTAGAAACTTTTACCCCTCTGTCTCTCTCTCTCTCTCTCTCTCTCTGTCTGTGTCTGGAATGAATGAATGAATTACAAATTTATCTCGTTTTTTGAATTTCCTTTTCGGTTTCGGTAATCATCCATCATATTAAGAATTTGGAACATTATTGCCTGTGAATAACATCGGAAAGTTGAAGTTAACTTTCATCAATCGCCCCCGCCGTAACATTTTCAAATGCTTTCGCTTGATCTTCTATTCCCTGCCCATTTCTTTTCTCTACCACTTCTTCATTTGATTTCATTTCACTCCACTTTCCTTTCCTTTCCTTTCCATTCCATTCCATCGTTGTTCAATTGAATTGAAACGCGTTGCTATTTTCTATACATACATTATATGTCCATACATACATATATGTACTTGTATATACATATGTGTATATATTTTTATTGTCGTTATAGTAGTTGCCGTTGCCGTTGCCGTTGCCATTGCCGTTGCCATTGTATCTGTTAATGTTTATTTTTGCATTTTACGTAAGCTTTACATTGAACTTTAAGCCATTTATTTGATTTCATTTGAATGGTTTAATTTTTATTGATTTTTTTTTTCTTTTTCTCTATTTTATTTTAACTTTGGCAACCTTTTTATTTTTATTTTATGTGTATTATTATTATTATTATTTCTGCTTAAGCTTTGGCTTTGATGTGCTTTGCATCTATAATGCAAGTAATTGTTATAAAAATAAAAAAGAAATAAGTAAAAAATTAAATAAATAAAAACGAAGCAATGAAAGACACAAATAAAAGTAAATAATAATGTTAAGCGAAAAAGTCAATTTCGCACTTTTTCACTTTCTCCTTTTGTAAGCGCGTTTTTGACATTTTAATTGCTTCATTTCTTTTTTCATACACTTCACAACACTGCAAAGTATTATTACTTTAGTTCAATGTTTGCAACGCAACCAGAATCGTACATCAGAGGATCCAATTATAGAGTCCTAGTTATATATATACATATATATATATATTTTTTTTTTTGATATCCTAGACAGAATGTGTTACCAAATTGAATCTTAGTCATGTGGGGAATCCCACAAATTGGATTGCTTTGAATATGATTTGTGATCCGATCAGTGGAAGAATTTTTTTTAAGGACTCACCTGATTACTCAAACCGACAGCAATAGCTCATCATATTCTATTCGTTCTATAAGTTATCGGCATGCACTACATACATGCGTAAACCCTCTGGAACATTCAATTCAGGAATTTGTAGTTTCTGAGTAGGAAACTTAAAAACATTTACAAAAATCAAACGAACTGCATATTGCATTCATGAATCAGATTAGAGAGAAATTCCTTTTCTTCATTATTTCTGCAGGTATGGTATGCATGAACTTGTCACAATTGTAACGATTTGCAAAACAGAGTGTGATGATTGATCGGATGGAATGGGATGGGATGGGATGGGACGAGTACTCTTACTAGTACAATATCATGAAAATTATTATGCAGTCTTTGTCGGCTTTTGGCATTCAAAATCAAAATAGGTAAAAGAATTGTTAGTAAACAAATACAAACGACAACAAACAAACAATCAGCCAGCAAATATGTAAATGCACGTACATACATACTATAGTATATAAATAATATGTAAAACAAAAGTCTATTCAGTCGCGGCATTCGACTGACTTGTACAATCCAATTGTCCAATTGTCTATTTAATGTTACAACAATAGTTATCCAGACAATAATAATTACATTTTTTAATTTATTATAAGTATTACTTCTATCTTTCTCCTCTCCTAAATGATTTCTACAACAGAAAAAAAAAAAACAACAGAAAATTCATAGTGATAAATGAAGGTCATTGAACTAACAACTTTAGCAAACAATTTCTCAAACTTTATTTGATTTTCTTTTTAGATTTACCGTATAACATAAACTTTTTTTTATACGATCGCACTAGTTCCACACAAGATGAAAGACTTGTCTTGATCAAATTCAAATTCAACGAAAGAGATTTTAGAACGAATAAAAATCGATTCAGTTGTACTAGTTCGATCTTGTCGAACATATAGTAATTTGAATTGATTTCTCTTGACTTCCATAAAAGATATCTCAGAAATTGATCTACAGAATATACTACACTATATTGTATATAGATCATAAATTGAAAATTTAAGTTATTTACGCGTATATTATAAGGTAATTTATTTCAGATCTGTTATGGTAGCCAGCATTAATTCAGTAACAAAAAAGTTCATTGACTTTGTACTATTAGACACTAACAAATATTGTATATTGTACAATTACAATAACAATACATTTATAAGTAAGTATAATGTTGGGCAACAACAACAATAACAAAAGAAATCAAACAAAACAACTAAGAAAGCAGAAAGAAGCAAAATTTAAGCAAATGTAGAAATATTGTAGATGTAGATGGAGATGGAGATGGAGATGGAAATGGAAATGGATGGAACTAACCGAGTGGAGTGGAACAACTCAAGTGAAAACTTGCTGTTCGGTTATATAACATTTACTGGGCAAATAATGCCAAAAGCAAGAAGAAACATGGAAACCTGAAAGTCAACAAAAACAAAAAAAAAAAAAAAAAAAAAAAAATCAAAAATAATGAGAACAAATATCTTCCAAATATATACACAGTACATAGTATATATGTACATATATGTACTAGTATATATATATATATTTAAGATAGAATATATGTATGTATTTACTACAGTATTATAGGCGTGGTGGCATGTCTATGAATTCGGAAAATATTAGATTTTAATTAATTTTTATGGGACATCAAACCATGATTCCAATTCCAAATTCCTTTAAAGATTTCTCGAGAAATCTCTACATTTATTAAGTATTGTACAACTACTAGTACAGCCATTAGTATGTAAGATTTGATTTCTATCCCGCTAGTACAGTATAATTTTCATTCATCAAAATAGTCGTAACACCCGCACTAGGTATGTCTGTAAGCAAACCAAAAGCCTAAGCCAATGTTACGATGATGTGACATGATTACCACGCATTCAATGCAGTCGTCATCGATTCAATTGCTGCTCAGCTGTTCACTATTCACTGTTGGCTGTTGGCTGTTGATTGTTGTTTGTTGAATTTGCTTCCTAGTATGACATAATCTTCTCTATCGGCCAACCAACCTTACAGCACTCCACAGCCAGAGATACAATATAACATAAAAATTACAGATACAGCAAAAACAGAAACTGCACTTCACCAACGAATGATCGCGTGTCTGTCTGTCTGTCTGTCTGTCTGTCTGTCGGTCGGTCGGTTGTTCAGTCTAGCTGTTTTTGTTTGTTATGTTGCAAGTTGCAATCTTGCTATATGTATCTGCTCTGTTGATCTACGATTCATAGCCACGAACGAAGTGCAATGCAGATTTGTTTCTTGCCGCCCACAGTTCCGCCTCGTTGTCGTTAAGCCAACTTTTTGCCTGGTTTTCACAAAAGATACAGACAGTCAGTCAGTCAGCCAGATAGACAAACAGACAGACACTCGCAGACAGATAGAGACGCGCAGACGCGAACGTATGAAAATATTGTGGAAAAACTAAAACAGCAACGGCAAAGACAACAAGATTTTCCGCACCTTTTGACTGGAAATTGTTAGTTCGCTTGTTCGTGATTGTTCATTCGCTCGCTCACTCGCTCACTCGTTCATTTCACGTTTACTTAGTATTAGTATTAGTATGAGTAGTTTATCTCGTTCGTAACTTGGTTTATTTGTTCGTTTCTTCGTTCGTTCGTTCGTCTGTCCGTCCCGTCCCTGACATCGTGTCGCTGTCATCGTATTTTTTTAAGGTTGTTTTCACTTTCGTTTTTCGCAATTGAAAAATGCCAACATCAACAGCAACAACAAGAGCAACAGAAACAAGAAAAGCTAAAAAGAAAACGGTGTTAGGAGGCAAGTCGACGTAATGTAACGTAGCGTAACGACGTTGTAGTTCGTTCGTTCGTTCGTTCGATAGTTGGTTTGTTCGTTCGTTGCCTTCGTTCAAGTATTACATGGATCGTTCAATACATTCGATCCCCGGGGGCAAAGGCAACATTTGATCATGACTGAACAACTAACAACAAGACAACAAAGTAATATATTTTCTTTGGCGCAAGGATGACTGTAAGGAAATGTTGCAATAGTTGATCTCTAGTTGTTGTCGTTGTTAAACTTGTATTTCTAGTTGCGCCCAATTTCCCTCTCCTTGCCCTTTTCTTCATTTTTTGTCGTTGAATGAAGTTGAATTTACACTATAGCTACTGCTGAAACTGATGAGGAGCGGTCCCATGCCTAAACCGACCGTCGTTATGTAACATGGCAACACAACAATAATAAAAAGTGCAACTCTAGAGCGTGGAGTCTAATCCTAAATCAGCATAGTTCAAGCTTCCAGCAAACAGCGCACAATGATGTTGTCGGGATTGTTTTGGTGCTTGCGCTTCTCGTATTTTTCTCTCATTTAGTCCATTTTAGCCCAGTGATAAATATGTTCGGAAATTGCGATGGGATTCATAGGCAGCGACGAACTATGAGATTACATACAATAGCGATTTAATTTAGGCAAGAGAAGAAGTTTTAGGAAGGGTAGGAGGATTTACGAACTTTCCCAACAAAATATTATACTAGCATTCAATTCCAAAATAATGATGCACAACCAATATGTATGTATGTATATATATATGATCTACTTTTTCGGACTAGTTTGTCTTTGATGTTTGATACACTTAGAACAGTGCGTCGGAGACCTCATAAATGATCAGTGTCCATGCATCCGTGCCTGCAAGATATACTAAATGTTATTGTTATTTATATACATGAATACATACATACATCCATACATGCAAATACATTCTAAGTCTTTGACAAATTGTTCTCTTTGTGCAATATAAAATTAAAGGTTTTGAAATGAAAAGAATAACAGCAATCATGGAAAAGAAAAGTTTTGCATTAAGTAATCATAACAATACAAATGCAACAACAACAACCAGAGTAATAATAATGAAAGCAATAATCAACAATGAAAAACTAGTTTTCCATGAAATTGTAAAATTAAGTCAATATGGAGAAAATGAAACAAAGAAAAAATGCAACTTGGCAAAGATTACTTAATCAAGGAAAATAGAAAAATAAAAAAAAGAAAATGCAATGCAATAGAAAAGAAACCCGTTGAATACATTTCAAGTAGGTGAGTTACTGGGCGAATGAACGACATAACAACAACAACATATGCACGTATATATGTGCAAGTATGTATATACATATGTATGTATGTATGTATGTATGATCATATGGACATACATATATGTATGTAGTAGATAGCGACAGCTATAAAGTAAAAGTGAGAGTGAGATAACCCGGTTCGCCATTTTTACTTCAGCAAACAACACACTTTGTGCCTTAATCGATCGATGGATCAATGGATGGATGGATGAATCGACCCACCGATCGTCCAATCGAGCAATCGTTATATGACTGACAACTTTACCAATTCCGAGTCTCAATTTTTTTTTTTTTTCATTTTTTAAGCTATACTCATACATACATACTATACTAACATACTTTTATGTACATATATATATATAAGGCGTCTTATCCATCTTCTTCACTTTTCGCCGTTTCTTTGGCTCCACGTTCAATTGTAAGTATCTACGAGTATGTAACTCTTGCTCATTGTGGTTGCAATGATGGCGGCGAATGTAGTTTTTCCTTAGATATATGAGCTTTTCTTTGAGTGGCTGCTGCTGCTGCTGCTGCTGCTACTGTTGCATTTTCTGTTTCTATTGCTGTTGCAATTGCAACCATGATTATGTGGCATTAACTTTAGATTATGTAATAATTATTCGTCCGTTCATACGTTTTATCGTATACCATAATCATATGCGATTTAAACGTTTACACTTGGAAAAATATTAATAAATTTTCATTTCACTATGTACACTATGTTTAAAATTACTCATACGCACTGTTACCTATCTATCTACCTACACAACATAATTTTATTGCATTTGTACTCGTATACCTTCATATCTAAATACTTAATAACTCATATGTAACGAAAATATTAATCATTGGTAATTTTTGTTGCATATAAAGTCTCCATATGTATTATAAGGAAATTAAGCTATCAGGAAGTGTTCGAATAAGAAATCCTGAAACATTTTTTGAAAGTGTAAAAATCCCATTCACTTAGATTACGAATATAGCACAACAACAATTAGAGAAGTAGAAATCCAGAAAACATACGAATAGTATAGAAAGACATGACAAAACTATTGATTTCTTTTTTTAAATATGACAAAATAAGACAAGAAGACCTTATGCAAGTATATATACCGTACATACAATTTACACGGCTTACAGGTTCATATTTATGACATATAAAATAGTAGATAAAAAATTTATAATGCTAAAGTCTACCGATTTCCGTGTGATATCACCGAGTGGAGGGAGGGCCATTTAGAAGAGATTCCTTCAAATTACACAATAAAGCAATGGTATGAAAAGCGGCAATCCAATGAAGAAAAGAAAGAGAATTGAGTGAGTGAGTTAAGTGAAGTGAAGTGAATCTTGGAAAGGGACTGTGAGGTAATGAAGAAAACAAGAAAAATGACTTCATGACAACAATCATCGTCGTTGAACGTGAAAAGCGGAAAAGATTTTCAAGCCGCCACCAAAACGAGTTGTGGATAGATGCAGCCGTTGGCTGACGGCTATGCTAAGCAGCCGAGAGATTGGGAATTCAACCATGCGGTCAGCAAAGAGATAAAAAACTAAAGAGTTTAGAGGACTCCATTTTCATATTATGTAAGTGCCAACTACAATAGTAACAAAAGGCTTTGGAGACTTGACTTGACTTGGACTTACAAGAAGGAAAACCGAAAATAATATTGACTGTAGCAACAACTTACGATCGAATCTTGCACGCGATTGCTCGAACGTGTTCGCGCGCATACACATGCGAGTGTGTGTGTGTGTGTGTTTGTGTGTGTTATAGAGGCTGAGGTTGTTTTTGAAATGTTGCACAACTTATGTTGCATGCCGCACATTTGTTGAAGCATGTAATCCTATAACACTGACTACATTGAGTGGAGTTGTCAGACTATGTTGCAGTTGTTGTTATTATTGTTGGTTGCACTTTGTTGATATTTGTTTTGTTTTTCTTTATTTTTTGAAATCGTAGAATTGCAAGTATTCGAGAAGGCTCTTGAGATGAATTTATGAATTGTGTTGCATATCATTATTTGAACAGAAATATCGTTTTTATAATGAGCTGCATAGTATAATCAGGGAAACTTATAAAAAGATCATAATCATGATTATCTTGATGATAATATTGTAGATAATTCCCAAAACTTTGAAGTGGTTGTGGAATCAATATAATTCTATACGATTTTAAAATGTTATAAATTCGACTTACTTGGTTGTTGTGAGTTTTGTAAATTCCTTAGGTTCTTATGAGTTCGATATACCTGAAAATGTGGCAAAAAAAAAAAAAAAATTAAATAAATAACTAATTAAAAATCGTGGAACAAATCTATGAAATATTTTTTTATTTTTACACGGCAAGTTTTTGTGAAATATACAGTTATAGATAGTCAGGCAGTTCAGTTTGATGTTTGCAAGTCCATAACATTTTCAAATTACCAATGAGCCTGTCTGAAGGAAATCATCATCATTTCTAAGTGTAGGTAGACATGATTCTTATTGGTTGCTGCATACACACCGTTATTTGTTGAGAATTAATAAACATATACGAAGGCCTTATGCTTTTCACATGATACAGAGATTTTCAATTCGAAGAAAAAAGTGGTCTTCTATCAAAACCAAGGAATAGTCTCCACACAACAAATTCCCAAGATTCATGTACTACATAAGTAAATACGTAGACTCCTCCAACTATTTCTATACTATTGTACAAATATTTCCTTTCCCCAAAACTGATATTTCTTGTACTATGTATGTATAATAATATGTAACAGGACGGACAAGATTTGGCCCGAGACGCATCACAGAGTCTTTTGTATTTAATGAAAGGGTGATTTTAATTTAGTAGTCCGTTCGATTCCTTATTTCTTATGCTTTTCGTAATGATTAGTAAGCCCTCTTATCAAGAAATGGAAGAGGTCCTGGAACATATTTTGGCCTTGTTTGGGAGTTGATTATTATGTAGTCCTTATTGACATTTGCAGACCTCCACATCCGGGTAGTGTATTGACCTCAAACGTTACCATAATTAAGAAAGACTTTTATCGTTTTCCCACTGATTGTTCTTTGGGTTCATTTAGAAAAAGCTTTTTAATTATTTAAGGGTGTAATTTTTTCCTGTTATTAGAACGTCATTGGTGCAAGTTTATTGCAATTCATAATCGGCGCCGCCACCATCGTCATCATCATATGCATCATTATCATCAACATCATCATTATTAACATAAATACATATAAATACATACTTATATGCTATGTATCGTATTTTCACTCTCCGTTTCATTACTATGCGTCTTTCGCTTTTCTTGATGTCTACTTTTCTTTGTTTTGTTGTTTGTTTATTTGAGCTTTTGTTCTCAATTTCTCTCTTTCTCTATCAAATTTCAGTTTCTTCTCTCAACAGCTGCAACTTTCGTTTCTACTCTTCTATTCTTTAATACACATATGTATGTATGTAGTTGCTAACACACACATACATATGTTCGTATATTGCTGTTATTTGAGTGTTGTCAGTTCTATTATTTACGAGTAAATTCTACGCTAGTCCAATTTATCCCCTCCTATTCTCTCTAAATGACTCTTGCCTTTGCTGAGCCCACCATCTCATCCACAACAACAATGACTGAATGCAGTCCCGCCATCATCATGCACATGCATGCCATTGTTGCTTTTTGCCAATACAATTGCAATCAACAGAGACGATGAGCAATAATACCAACATCAACAACAACGATACGACCTCCTACAGGTCTTTGACCCACTGAAGCAAACAACAACCGACGTTCGGATCAACTTTACAACAATTGCACATTCGGCTTGCATTCGTTCGTCGATTTGTTCTATTGCTCGCGAATACGAATAGACGCAAATGCGCAGCAGAATGCATTTTTACTCCTCGCTCAGCTTACTCTCTATTTAATATTTTGCTGTCCCTCGCTCGCTTGACAATTCATTCCGTCAGTCACTTGGTCGGTCAGACGTTAGTTCGGTTTATTTCGGATTCTAATATGAATCGTTATTGTTATTGTAACATGTTTGCAATTGTATTTGTGTTCATTTTATTATGCAGTTTTGATATTAAACTGTAGACAATGATAGCGACGCTAACGTCGGCGCCTGAAGCAGGCAGGCATTGATAATGACGTTTATATTAGTACAGCAAATGGCGTTACTCTCTCGTTCTCTTAGCTGTTATTGTTCTCACCAATGGCCGTTATACTAATGCATATGTACATATGTAACATAAGTATGTATGTATGTGCAGTAGAGCATTTGCATTGTTAATGTCGCACATCATTAGAAACATTTATACATATGTATGTATGTACATATGCACGCACATTTGTATATGTGTGCCCAGGCACGTATTTAAGTATATGGGGGAAAAGGGCAACCGCTTGGGGCCCCAAGAAGAGGAGTCCTCATTGTTCGGATGACAAAAAAACAAATTGCATCAATTTTCAGTGAACTTTGTATGAGAGCTACGTCTTCGTGTTATTGGTTAAGTCTAATTTCAACAGATCAGCTACATACTACGAAATGAATCTGTACCAATTTCATATTCAAAAACAGCACACATAGCATGCATGCTTCAACAAACAAAAAGAAACTCTGATTCTTAAATATATCTAAGGTGCCAATTAGGTATTTACACGATGGCTGTTGCCTCCAAAATATACTTTGCCCAAGGACCTCCACTAGTTAAAACACGCTACTGTGTTTTTTATTGTGTGTGTACATAAGTATATATGCACACAAGCATATATTCATATATACAACATGTGTACATATATGTACATAAATATTGAATTTTATAAGATGGATTATATTTTATGTCGCTGCTTTTATTATTTCTATCTTTCTTTCTTTATGTAATATCTATGTCCACGCATAGATTATTGTCCATTCTTATATTAATTTAGATGGCATTGCTTTAATTACTGGCATCGTCGTCATCGTTATCGTTATCGCATCCACCAGTGTTCGGTTGGCACGTAAATTGTGTTAGTTCGAAAATGTAAATACATATTTTTGTGGTGTTCATATCCAATTCAAGTCTCATCAATCTTTTTCTTTCTCTCACTAAGCAAACTCATTTCATAGATTATTTTGTAGAAAACAAATTAAATGAATTCAAGTTACAGATACTTGTTTATATGTACATGCATAGTGTACTCATATGAAAATGTACATACATATATTGAATTACTTTACTGCCGGAATCGAAGTTGTAGTCACCATCACACTCAACGTCTAGATTCATTTCGCTTTTAATGTTGCCAATACTTTTTTACTACATTGAAGACAAGTGTGAATATATATTTTTACTTTGTCCTAATGTTTGTTACGCTATATTAGAAGCGTGCATCGTAGATCTCATGGAGTATGGTCTTTTTAATTGAAAAAGTCCCATAATTGGTACATTTACAAGTAAATGTTCACACGTTTCTATTTCTTATCTTTGAAGAGAATACATCAAGCTAACTTTGATGATTGTTCAATTGTATATATTACCATAAATCGTTAAGAATCAAATATATGTACATATGTATTCCACCATATTACTTTAGAAGGGGACAAATTCATCATCAAATTCTCCACAAGCTATTGTAATAAATCCACTAGTTAAATGTACATTCACGACAACTCTACATAAGTGACTAGATTTACCATGAAACAGAATATTGACTGAAATAGTGCCATCAATAAATAATAGGAATCTTTATGAGCGACATGGTATAAACCTCAGCTAAAAGAAGCACGAAGAATAAAATATTTTCTGCATTTTCTGTACTTATAACAACATCAGCAGCGGCGAAGGCAGTGATTGTGGATTTCTACTTGAACACAAGCCACCACATTTGCTTACTCCGGAATTGGTTGGAATTGATTGTAATCGGAAACAAACTCAGTTGCTATTGTAAATGACGCGAAAGCTTTGGCAAAGAAAGAAGAGTACTCCTGTGATAGTGCATACAGAAACATTTCATGGCTAGTAGTGCCCAATATTGATTTGACTTACGTTTAATATTACGCAATATATGTATGGGAGCTGTGCGATCAAATCATCCTAGGATCTTGAAATTTACATACGGTTGATGAATAAAACAAAAAAGTTTTTGAGTAGGTAATTGATGTATGACGAATGGAAGGCTTCGTGCAAAAAACTAAGCGACTAATTTTGCAGACGGACATGGGTAAATCAACTGGTCTCGTCGAACTGTTAAAGAATATATTGCATATACTTTATGGGGCCTCTGATGTCTCTTTCTGTGCATTATAAACTACATGACAAATAATGAGTATAATGAGATCAGGTGGCTAAGAATAATCGATTGGAACATGAGTTCAAGTCGATAATAACAATGTGTGCTGTGCTGAAAACAGCGTTTGGGAAAGGATTTTATATTTGATAGGTTCCAATCCGTATTACTTATACAAATAAGTATTTGGCTGTAGTTTAGAAGTTATTTTTCATTGCAAAAATGAAAATGGCGTAAGAAAAACACCGAACAAGAGGTTAGTACACACAGCGTATACTTGATTTGATTATGTAGCAACCAAAAATAATAAGTATATGCCATGTTGGATTTAGCTAATCAGTCTAAAGCCATTAGGTACATACAATTTTCATATAATACTTCTTTCATTCTTTGATCGCATTAAGAAAAAGGAAAAAGGTCTTATTGATCAATTAATAAGAGAGGAAGCAAGTACGCAGGTCGGAGGCAATATATTTAAATATATGTATTTTTAAGTTTTCTAACACGCTTTTTGAACAATAACGATTGAATTAGGTAAGGGTAGGTAGAGGTAGAAGAAGAGGAAGGTAAATTTAAGATTAAGGCTCGTTTAGAGTGCGCTCTTGGCTCTTGTTACTTGCCCGTTGGCATTTGCAACGTCATGTTATTACTGAACATAGCATACATAGGAGCATAGAATACCGGAGAGAGAGGAAAGAAAGGCAGCAAAGTTGCAATCATCATCATCGTCGTCATCAAAATGAGGAAAAATGCGAGTAGTGTAGGTAACCCATACCAAGTGAAACCAAACCAAATGAAACCATCAACAAAGTTGCAATAAAGTTGCCTGTGGCAGAAGCATGTTACATGGTGCATTGGGCATTGCATGTATGCGTTGATACACTGACTGACGACAAATGCAGCGAAAGTTTATTGGGACTATGACCGGTTAAAATGTCTATGCAACGTTTTGTACATACACATATACAAACACTATCGTATACAAGAAAGAATACACACAGAGACACGAATCCATACATATACATATCATTCTCGCGTGGGTTGCATGCAACGTCTGCCTTCCTCTCTGTAATTCCCTTTCTCAGAGGTTCATTTGCCTGCTCTGTGTAAGTGTACTTATCTCGTGTCGTTGCCTTGAATGTAGGCCACTGCTTTTGTATTCACATACAGAAGCATAAGCTTGACTTCAGCTACACCACCCTCTATTATCCACCACCATTTTAAGGTCCCCATGCACCCATATACCCATACACCCATGCCCCTATGCATCCATCATCATCATCATCATCATTATAGTTTTAGCTATAGTCGTCGTCTACACCATTGCCATAGTCTCATAAAGCTTCCTTTTATATTTTTCTAGTTGAAAACAAAAACAAAAAGAAGTAAAAATAAATAAAACAAACAACAACAACAACAATAGTAAGAAGAAATAGAGAAGGAGGAGAGCACAAAGATGGCAGAAAATGTAACTCAATGAACGAGCGATGGAACGAACTTTGGAAAAGCATGACTTTGTGTCATTGACTCTATTCGCTTAAATATTTCATTAGCAACATTTTGTGTTGATAATAATTTCCTCTGTGCCTCTCTCTCTCCCTCTCTCTCTCTCTGTGTCTGTTTTTTTTATTTACAATATTTAATCACTGTTCACTTCAAAACATTTCAATATACTCAATAAACCCATAAATAAGTGAGTTAAAAAGGAGCGTATTTAACACACAGAAACAAAACGAGGCTGCTGTGTTAGACCCCACGATAAGGCGTATCGATCAACCAACAACATGTTTGTGCGTCCTACCCGTCCTATTGGTCGGTTCAGGTGTATGTTTCTCAATAGAATTTACATTTTTAATACGCTGACTAGGTTATTAGTGTTGCAACCACTGTATGTGAGATTTTTTTTTTTTGTGCTCCATCGTTAAACTCTGAAGATCTACCTTGCATCATAATGAGAATCTTATGGCCTCGAGTTATCAGACCGATTGATTATCTTTTCGGTCGTCAATCTGATTAGACGAAAAGATTTCATACTACATGTATGCCTCTCAGTTTTTGAGATTTTTTCTATAGAAAAACAATTTTTCGCAGTCACCGTTATCAAACCAATAAAACTGCAAAGTAAGTGTGCATGTATGTAGTATAACGTAAAGATATTTGAGAGCTGAAATCAGATCAGAGAATCTCTCTTGAGAATATTCATATTATAGCGTGGGCATTTATTGGTCCGATTTTGAACTCCCTGTTGGTAATTTTACTCTTCCTCTGGGTCGTTTCTCTGGCTGGATTTTTTTCTATGGGGCTCATTGAAAGATAAAGTCCATGCCGACAATCCCCAAACAATTCGTCACTTGATATAGAACATTCAGGCGGACATTGTCGAATTGACCACGAAACAGTGAACAAAGTACTTGAAAATTGGTGTTCCAGGGTGGCCTAGTGCCGAGCCGAATATTTGAATGAATATTTGGCCCAAGAATTTATATAGCTCATAAAATTACAATACAAAAATGCATGTTTTTCTTCATAGGAAGGAGGAGAGTCACTTTAGTCAAAATACAATGATATTAAAATATTAATAATGCTAATATAGCAACAAGTATGTTAAGTCTGTGAGGATTGTGATTTAATTTGTTTTATAAAAACAAAGAAAGACGGAAAGAAAGTAATGACAACAACAAAAAACAATTGAAGAAATAATGAATTTTTTCTTTTTGTTTTTCTTCTGATGATAGCAGAACGCACATACCAAAGAAAGAGAAAAACATATGAAAGTATTTTACAAATAGAAGAACTCATATGTAACATATACATATATGTATGTACATACATACATAAGTATATCTGAGTAGCTGAGTGAGTATCTGTGCATTTGAATGTTCTTGAATGTGTATCTGTGTGTCTCATCTATTTACAGTGCACGGTAATAAACTATAAACTTTTAACCTATTTTTTACTTTACGTTTTATTTACAGAGAGCGATAGAGTTCTTTATTGGCTTTGCTTTGGCTGATCAGCTCCAATTGCTGACGATGATGGTGATGGTGATGATGATGGTGATTGTTGATATTAAATGCTGCTTGTGCTTCTGTCAATGTAGCGCCCGCTCACTATGCCCACACAACACTTCACTAGAGGATGCCGGATCGGGCCCGGCCGGGGATACGACAACCACTGATATTGGACAATACAACAGTTTTGCTACTCGCGCTCGCTTTTCACATTTCTTAGTATTATGATTATTCATTTATGTGTATTTTTTATCTCGTCACACAAACTTATGCAATGCTCACATACACATATAACACAAAACATACATATATGTATATATATTGTATGGTTTTGTATGTATATATTCTCAATGAGAATGATGAGGTGAAAAGTGGTGAACAATGAACAGAGGGGTGCGGGGAGAGGGGAGAGGGGGAGATAAGAGGAATATAGACTGGAACTGGAGTTTGTTGTGCACTTTAATATTGCAGTTGTTGCTGTCAATGTGTGTGGAAGGCCAGCAAATAGGCGAGGTGAGGGCTGGAGGTGAAGGCAAGAATCTGTGGCGACGTTTGGTTATTTAGTTTCCATAAGTATTACAAAATAGAACTACACATTAGAATTTCAATTCTTTCTTCTGCTGCTGCTTCTTTTTCAGATTCTTATCAAGGCAAAAAGACAAGAAAATGAAATCAAACTAAAATAAAATAAAAAGAAAAAGAAATAGAAACAGAAATGAAAGATAAACAAAGCAAGTTATTTAGCTTTCGAAGACCTTATGGATTAGACTTGGA
Source organism: Amiota albilabris (assembly GCA_037040105.1). Taxonomy (NCBI): domain Eukaryota; kingdom Metazoa; phylum Arthropoda; class Insecta; order Diptera; family Drosophilidae; genus Amiota; species Amiota albilabris. The sequence goes on from JBANCV010000001.1 coordinate 223,829, forward strand.
CATGACTATACACAGACACACGACATGCAATACTCGTCTACTTATGAACAATATATGCATGTGGAAGTATAGATTTCTTCATAGATACAGATGCAGATAGACACACATACATATGGACATACATATATGTGTGATGAATAGAAAAAAAGACTAGAAATCTTGCTGTTGTTCTTGTTCTTGATATAGTGATTTATGATGTTCCAACTTAATTGGCTTCGCCCTATTTTGTGGGGATTTTGTAGGCTTTAATTGGATTTTGCCAATACAATGACAATGACGACATGAACGCCAGAGGCGAAGTCATCATCCTAAGGATCTTCAAAGGTCTTAGAGATTATGAATGATATAGATAGATCTACTCCAGATAAGTAATTGACCTCAAACTGACCTAATACATAGAAATATGTAATTAGTGTATGTTGTATATAATTTACGTTTTATCCTGATTTTTACTGATGTAATTCATTGCTTAATTAATCGATCTACATCTATGGCACCAACTATCTATCTATCAATCTTCTTCACTTTTAATTTGTCTAGTGTTAACTGGTCATATATCTACATGTATATGTAGTTTTATATGGTGCAATAGTTTTAAGTGATTGACAGCTATGGCATGCAGTTTTCATAGATATGTTACGCTATTCAATATACAATACATATTGGAAGTATGTATCTATTTCACTAGACTTCTGAGTAATTGTTTTTTTCTATTGTGTTCTATCTGCGTTCCTTCTTCAGTTTTCTCCTCCTTTTACTCTCCGTATTGCTGAGTTTTCATTATTTTCATTTTCCCATTTTTTCTTTCTTTAATTCTATGTATTAGATTTGCTCCACTTTTAATTTTCTTATCAGTGTAATATACTCTTTCATAGTAAACACTTATCACTTCACTTCTTGTTAATGTCATTTTTTCATTTGTTCTTTATGTAGTATGTGCATATGTACATATATGTTTACAATATTTATGGACTTTTAGAAATACATACATACATACATACATACACATGTATGTAATTACTACTACATGTATGTGTGTATGTATGCATGTGCACTACCTTTACCAATTTTATGATGGTGTTGATGTTTGATGACTATGATTTTTAACTGTAGATAAATAGATAACATGAACATAATCGAAATGGTATTAATTTTTGAACAAGTTACGAATACACCATCAGCATATAGTATAGTATTGTAGTAAGTAGACCTATTGTCCATTAGGCATATCGGAATCTAGGAATTATAGAGAATGGAAAGCTAAAGGAAATCGAAATGCAAGCATCTTTTCAAATTATTGCAAGTGTATTTTCCCTTGGACTGCCTAACTCATGTACATAATGTGTGTTGTAGTCCGTCCATAAAAGACGGAAAGATGGCGACAATGCGGTGAACAAAAGCAAAAATAGTACTTCCTAGTGCACATACAAATATTCTAGTACTACGGTTTGTTCTTTTATATATACATAGATAGATGTGCATGAAGAAGAGAATAAAAAGAAAAAAAAAAAAACAAGAAATAAAATCTAAACATAAAAATATAAATGTCGGGACATGAAAATTAGGTCGGAAAGGCAGCAGCTGCAGCTCTAAAACTGCAACTGCTACCGCTGCTAAGAATACCTCACTACATACTCATACTATAGTATATTAGTTGAACAAGCAACTTATGGATGGGCAGAGGCAGTGACAGGGGCAGAGCCAGGGGCAGGGACATGAGCTGAGAATAGATAACAACATCCAGCGCAACAAAACACAACATGAATGCACAACAAAATGGCGAAAGCAATGACCGCATAGAAAATCGTAAAAAGGTGATGGCGACAACGACACAAACAAAGATCATAATGGAGATGGAGATTGAAATGGAAATGAAGATAGAGAAGTGATGATACTGATACTGATGATGATGATGATGACGATGATGGCGTAAATTTTGTTTTTTCTGATGATTTTTAAAGAGTTTTAATTATGTGTGTCAAACAGAGGAAGGCAGACAGCCAGGCATGCAGCAGACAGAGAGTCCACGTTCGAATGGATTCACAGAATGGAAATGAAAAAAACCTTCCAAACTCCTGGATGCAAGCTTGGCGCATTAACCTCCGAGCCAACGACCCAGTCAAATACCTTCCAAAATTTTGATTCATTATTCGAGAAATTTTGCACTTATGCTGCTGCTTCGTTAATGAAAATGATTAAAACTTATACACATCTTTTACCTTTTCAAAATGAGCAATCATATTTGTGCTTCTCAATTCTCAATGCCTATCTATGCATTCTTTATGGTATAATAGTATGGTTCTTCATAGTATGTACTAAGCCCTTGATCGATCCTTATTAAATCGGAATCTTACAAGTTGAATTTAGATTCATTAGTAAAAAATAAAACATTCTTTTAATTTTGGACACTCCAGTTAAGGTGCGAATCCATGCATTCCTAGGAATGCCTATCTAATTGCATTTCTGCATGGATACCATCATCTTTATATGTTCAGATTGGAACCTTAAGGTCATATACGATTCACATACACATATGTTATTGTATGTTTCTGGAAAACTATTTATTGTGTTTTCGTTTATGCTTTTTGCTTTTTATGATCATTTCTTTTCTTTTCTTTGTTTTCTTTTTTTGTTTTTTAAAGGTTATGGTCGCCATAATGTCAGATGATTGTGTATACGTATAAAAAAAAGAGAGGAAGAAAGAAAGAAATAAAGACAGAAAAAGAAAAAAGAGTAAAGAAAGTAAAAATATTTACATACTACATATTAATCATGGCTCTTCCCTGATCTGCACATGTTCAGCTCTCGGATTAGGCGTCTGTCAAGAAAGAACAACAACATACGATACACATTGAATGTATGCATGTAGTATGTATGTATGTGTAATCGTAAAACTACTTAAAAATGTAACAAAAAAAATAATAAAAATACTCACAAAATTGAAAAAGTTTAAAAAAAATTTCACTTTCACAGCAATTACATACTATGACAACAAAAACAATAACGACAACAATAATATTGTACTTAGCAGCAGCAAGCGACTGTACTTGAAGTTCAAATTACCCATGTGCAGCAGCGAACGAAGGCACAACCAACCCAACCATATACCTATGTACATACATAAAAATATATTGTAGCATATAAAAAAGCGGGTATAGGTATTTCGGTAGATACATCTTTATTTAAAATGTCTTACTCTATGGAGTAGAGATACTTAGATTCAATATTTGTTTATTCGCTGTATTACTACGCCGCGACTGCGCATCATCAAAGCAAATTTCAATTTCCAGTTTTCTATTTTAGCTCATTCGCTAGCTGGCTGTCAATGAATTGACGCTGGCTACCTACAGTAACTGACTGAGTGACTGGTTGACAGACTGATTGACTGACTAACTTTACTGACATTTAGTTGGCGGTTCTATTTAAGCTACGTGCCTCCCTCACTTCTTCGCTTAATACCGTTATTTAACTAACTAACTAACTAACTGACTAACTGACTAACTGACTAACTGACTAACTGACTAACTGACACTGACTGACTGACTGATTGACTGACTGATTGACTGACTGATTGACTGACTGACTGAGTGAGTGAGTAAGCGGCAACTGTGACTGAGGCGCAAACAAACTATGGTAACAAAAGCGAGGTAAAGTTTGGCTCACTCGCTCTTCCATTATCGCTCTTTTTATCTTAATTTTCTTTTTAAGTTGGCCAAGCAGCAATGTCAATGAACGCTTAATGTCCACGCCCTGTAACCAAAAAACCAAAACCAAAATAAAAACAAAAGACAAAAATAAATAAAAATTAGTTTTGAACTGACAACAACAGCAAAAACGCAACGCCGCAACGCACAATTCAACGTGGTCCAGTCAGATACAATACATTCATACATACGTTCGAGATACAAGATACACACACACACACACACACACACATACATATGCTGTATAACAGTCGCATAGTAGTATTAAAATACATTTTACACAGATGTGATGCGATGCGATGAAGGTATTATCACTTCGGCTTGATGTTTGCTGTACTTTGAATCAACCGTGAGTCGGGAACCACATACAGTATGTATGTACTATACTCGTAATCCCTCCATTCCCCTCTCTCAGGATATATAGAAACTACTTTTTGTAAGTGTTTGTTTGGAAAACGTATATGTACTTCAATAATTCTTTATATTCAGGTGGAGTACGAAAAATATGTTAGGATCGATCTGCCTTTCGACTGATTTAAAATGATAAAGTCCTGCATATGCATAGTATAAGATAGGTAAATAGCTATAAAATGTGTAGCTAGCTATTTGTACGGAAGGAGGAACGAGAAGAAATCGAAACATATAGTACATTTTCATTTTTCATTTTAGGAGAAAGACTCATAATAAAATGATAAGGACAGTTTTCTCTCCCTCTTTCTATACATTCTTTTCAAGGGCAGGGTATGAAATGAGATGGCATGACCGACTTTAATGAACTCACTTGTTTTAGTTTTTAGTTTATTTTATAATTTTACCAAAACCCATATCCAAAACCGGTTCCTTAACTTGACTTTTAACTTGAAAGACAACGAACGCATTTTTTCAAGGGTCAAAATAATTTTTATCTTTCTTTCACGCCTTTCTTTTCTTCTTTCTTCCACTACTACTACTGCTGCCATTATTGCTGGTTTCTTTTTTCTTTCTCTTTTGATTTCATTATGTTTTCTTTAACGCATTGTTTTGTTGTATTTTTTTTTTTTTTTTTTTTTTTTTTGGAAAGATAAATAAACTTGAACTTGCTAGTTCACTTTTACTCCAGTGCCTTCCGTCTGTCCATACGCGCATTGTCATCATCATCACCATCATCACCATCATCATGGTATAATACAATAACATATTTTGCATATTTTCAATTTGAGTTTTTGAAATTTTTTACCTTAGCCGTAGTATAACCTTTGCCAGTATTGTTTGTACAATACTATTGTATATGGAGTGAAGTACGACTCGACGAATATGTAATTTTACAAAAGAGTACTTATTTGTGTTGTGTTAATGGTGATGAAGAGGACTAGAAGAAAGAAAGTGTGGTTATAATGTTGAAGTAGAGATTTCAACTACCCACCCCACACGCTTTATGTTATGTAGATTATTAGTAATATGTACTTCTTTTAGAATCCTCTTTGTGATAGGTGTTTATTTTTCTTTTATATGAATTATTTTGAATCTTTAACTTTCTAAAATACTTCTTTAGGTATAAATACAATACATATATACATATGGCAATCAATCAATAGTATACCATAAGGCTTATATAATAGATGGAAACCTTGTCTGATGACCGAAGAGTAATTTAATCGATATGCCTGAATCAAGGAACCGCATAGTTTGGATCAATCAGCAGAATACACAAATCCAAATACATATGAACTTTACGAAATGTTGTGAAGGATCAATTTCAGTATTTAAAACTCTGCATAATATTCTTTGATATATTGTACTATGTATATAGTATGTATGTATGGTCTATATATATTGTACAATATACTTATAAGTATTGTACAACACAATTACCCAGAAATTGAAGGATGGAATATGTGTAAATATATATGTATGTATGTATATACTATGTTCATATGTCCAGAATTATTGTTATTTTATTGTGTTGGTTTTCCGAATTAGAGATGCACATGAAACGTGATCCTGTCATATCATATCATATAATATATTAAATCTTTAGATATCTATGTGTCACAATATCGTATGTAAGTGTATATGTTTGAATTATGATGTAATTAATTTTTAGAATCGGAATCGGAATCGGAATGGTACCAGATCAGTATGTAAAGGAATTTTTTGTAACTTCTCCCTTATGAGTCGTAAGTAGCTCGTGCGTGAGCGAAATATAGTATTTTTAAACATGCTATGTAGTTGCTCTCTTCTCAGTTCTTTACTCTCTATTAGCTATTATGAGCAAAACTAATCCAAAACTATTTCTAAATGAAAACGAATTTGGTACAGAAAAAACGCTAAAATTACACCACAAACACAGATAGATAGATAAATAGATAGTAAGCGAACGCATCGACGGACGAAAGGAAGGACGGTCAAATGAAGTGCAAGAGATAATGAAACATTCGGTTTGGGGGCTCGGGTTGTTGCTGTTAAGTAAATAATTGTAGGTTTGAAGGCAAAGCGAGCGGTAGGCAAATAAAGTTGTGGAAAATAACATGTATATGCAGCAGCATCAGAAGACCAAATGACTAACAGTGTGGCAGATCGGCAGGCAGACAGACAGAGAGGCAGACAGACACAGAATAAATAGGAATGCTTGAGATACTTATTGAAGTAATGGTTATGATGATAAAAAGCGAAAAGCGGGACAGTGAGTAGGAGATTAGGAGAGAGTGAATTCAGCTGATGATGACGAGCACAGCAACAAAAACTTTTAGGTTCGACTACAGTTTCTGTCATGCGAATCAACGAACGAACGAACAAACGAACGAATGAACGAATACATACGACCGACGTACTGTATCTGTTGTATCTGTTGTATCTCTGTATCTGTATCTGTATCTGTATCTCTCTGTATAAATCTACGTGCGTGTGAATACGATCATTCCATGCTGTTGCTGCGCTGTTCGTTGTTGGTGCTGTTCATGTTGTTGATAATGGTGATGGAGATGGAGATGGTGATGGTGATGGTGATGATGATGTTATGGTGGTGGTGACGGTGATGGTGAAGTACGAGCAACGGGTTCAATGGCTGACCTAATTTCACGCCATGTGGAGGAAGACGAAAAACAGAAACAGAAGCTGAAGCTGAAGCACACAACTAAATAAAAATAACTACAAAAACAAAAATAATGATGATGATGTTGATGTTGGAAATAACACAAAAAAAAAAAAAAACAACGGGAATAGTTGTGAAAGCAGCAGCACAGAGCAATGAGCGAATAAATCGAGAATGACTGCATTTGAAAGCCAAAAGAACTTTCTTTGGGCGGGTGTCTGTGTTTGTGCGCTATATTGTATATATTCATATTGTTGTTGTTGTGTTGTTTTTATGTATGTTTATGCATGTGTATGTGTGTCTGTGTATCTGATTTTGACAAGTGGGTGCAGCATGTTGAAGTTTTTGAAATGGAAAGCAACCAGCATCTACTGCCATACAATAAGAGCTAGCTGAATTATAAAGACACACGACATACATATTTACATATGTATGCATGTACATACGTATTTACCTTTATCAAAACACAGTACACACACAGAATTCCTCCTCAAGTAAACTAGTGTCTTAGTTCTTGAGTTACCGAGCTGAAATTACACACAGATATTTCGACTATATCTAAACCAATCTCGGGTTTCCTATTTTATTTATTAGAATATAAGATATTCTCTGAATTATTCTTTTCACATTTTAAAATATATATTGTATCTACTACATACATACACATAACCACAATACCGATCGGACCAATGTTTGATATACTAAATACTTGCACTAGATTTCATATAAATTTGCTCTATTTCTTTATGTTCAACTTCATTGGCAGGGGTGTGAATGATGATACGATGTAGACTTCGATGAACAGAAGTTAATGTTCTTGTGCTCTTATGAAACTTGAGATTTTACAACAATAAAATCAAGTAGGACATATTTATGTAAAAAGCCTGAAGTCCGTACACGGAAACAAAAATTATTTATAAATTTCGTTTTATGCAATTACGAGATGGAATACGAGTGAGTTGTGGTTATAAAATAACGAGACTGACAGAAGAGCTGTGAAGTCAATACGGCCGTCAAGTTTGTTGAGTGAAGACTTCTATTTGATCTGACCTCTGTCGATTAAAATACTTTCGTATACTTGCTGAAACTGTAGAAATTGGGAAAAGACTGATAGACTCTTAAGACAAAGCTCGTTGCATTGTTTGTTAAGATGTTTCCAGCCTGACGCCACGTGACTGGTATCTGTTCCCTAAAGTCAAGTCATGCATAAAAAGGAACAAGATTTTAGAGTATTGACTGTTACTGTATGTTTCACATAAGTTTATCACTTTGACTCGATGGCATTGTTTTCGTTATTTTATTGTATGTAAGTAAGGTAAATGATAATGAAGGCGACGCACGTTTTTTCCAGTGCATAAGATCAATAACTTAAGTAAAGTGAAAAAAAGTCTATTGACATATATGTATGTTTACTAAGTATGTAACATATAATATCTACACACACACACACAACATAGTTACTTGTAGGTAATACAGATACTATATACCTAATAACTAGGTATTAATGAAAGAGTAGAGTAAATACATACTTATGTACATGTATGGAGTAGATCGTAAGCCAGTTAGTAAGCTTAAAGAAATTCTGAATGCAGACGGGGAATATACAGAATTATACTACAGCATCTGTTGTTCGATATACCTTAAATTGACTGCATTGGTAGGCGGCTAGGATATAGTGATACTGAAACGCATTTGGCGATAAAGTTATTTAACACATGATCTGTGCATTATCTTTGGTACCCTGTGCCGTCAAATTATTTCGATGCTTACGTCTGGAAAGAGTCAAAGGAGAATCTACAAAATATTGTATCACATTTCTTATCTTCCATACATATTTTCTATTGGGAAGGTGGCAAAATATGGGTGGATGGTATGGATGGGTTTAATATTTAAGGTATGTAAGTATTTTGTTAGTATAGCATGCCTCATCAATTTCAGTTGTTCTGATTTCCTAGAAGCAGGCACCTGGATGGAGGACAGACCATTAAATTACATATATTGTTGGGGGTGAGATACAGTATGGTATGGTATATGAATTTATTTGACATGTCAGGCATGACGCATGTACGCTCGCTTAGGCGCGCAATTTCTCTCCGGTTTTCTTCAAATCAAACGCCCACCTTTTTTCATTACAATTCCAATTTCAATTATTGTATTATAGTATTGTAGTACATATTATTTCGATTACGTGAGGGTTTATTGAACTTTCGATTTCTTTTTGCTTGAAATACAATTGAAAAAAACAATAACAAAAAGATACGGATGCGAGTACATAAATACAACACAATCCAATCCAATACAATACAATACAATATACTATGTACGTGTATATTGTAAGTGAGACTGACTGAGATGGAAATGACGATGACGATGACGCTGACGCTGACGATGACAATGATGATGATGATGAAGTGGAAGTGGAAGTGAACGGAGTGTAAGCAACCGATCCGATGGCATTATGACAATGTGAAATTTCGCGCACTGAGTCGCTCGGTCAACGAGTCAATGTTGGTGCTGACAGTAAAAGAAAATACAAGTGAATGCAATACAAACTGTTAAACTATATACAATATAAAAGCAAGAAAAATAAAAAAAAGAGCAAATAAAATCCAAGCCAAAGCAAAGCAAAGTAGCAAAAATAAACGCGTTTAAAATGGTTTTCCGCCAGCAGCTCACGATGTCATGACGTTGTTGATGATGTTTTCAATGGAAGGAGGTAGGAACGAAGGAGATACTTTGCAATAGCAATGGCAACGGCAACGGCAAAGGCAAAGGCAACGACAACGACAACGGCAGCTACTCTATTTTCGTTCATTCACTTTCAGTTACATAAGCGCATAAGCAGGAAGAAATAGCAACGGCAACAACAGAAATAAATAAACAACAGCAGGCCAAGAATGAACCTACTTTCAATTCCTCTTCTTTCTTCTGCCACATCTGGAATGCAGCAAGATGTATGACTTTCCGACTTTGCCAGTCACTACGACAGACTGACTGACTGACTGACTGACTGACTGGCTCTAAGCCAAATGAACCTGGTCCGTTGTCATAACATAAGAACGAACTACGACTAGGCTATGCCATGCTGGTGGAGTAATAATATCAAAATAGCAACTCAGTTTATCCCCCAGCAGAGTTTCCCATCATGCCATACTACACCATGCCATACCTCAGTCTGTTTATGTTATGTACATATATATACATGTATGTATGTCGATCGGTCGTTTTGTCGGTCGTTTTAAGTAACTAACCGTTCGCTGACGCTTGTCACAAGCATAAGACGTGGTGGCAGTGGTAATGGCAACCACATAGATTTAACTCAGTACATCGCAACTTGGTTGCCATAAGTAAATTTACTGCAATTCACTTCCTTGTTTGTTATTACCACCATTAGATTACCTTCATCATACACTGTTGAGCATTGCAGTTAGACGTCCCCTACGTCGGTCATCGTACTATCTAGTTGCCTAATCGTTGTGGCTGATCTTATTATACCCTCTACTAGTTAGGTAAAAGAAATTCTATACAATAGTTTTGAAGATATTTACCATTTGCTTGCTTTTGCTCTTAAATATGAGTACGACTGCTTAGCTTCAACAGTTTTGGAGATACATATGTATCTATTCCCATGCTAGTCTTATAAACGAAACCAAATCAAACATACATAACTATTGCGATTGCTTTCTATGCGAATGTGTTTGCCTTAAATCTTCTCATATTGGGGATTAGGAAATTGGAAGTAGCAGCAGTATATGCAGTAATTGTGTAGTGTATTCCATAGTTTGATCTACCCCACTATTGTATGTTGTATAAACTTGTTTCTTCTTCTTTTGCTTTGCTGCTTACGTGCTTACATTTTGCATCATCACCTTGTGTCGTTGTCAGGGCATTGGCATAGTTTTTCCAACGAGTTTTTCTCTATACTACTCCCTCTTTAGTCCGCCACCACTCAATTCCCCCAAATCCCGCAATCATTTTTTTCTTTTTTCTTTTGCTCGTTCGCTCACTCATTTCTTTGCATTATTTGCTTTTATTTCAATTTTTGCAATCGTAATTTCTCTTCCTCGTCATCATCGTCGTTGCAATGAAAATGTTGCACTCTCGTGTTGCAAGAAAAATTATTGTGCAGTATACTATACTATGAGTTTATGTAGATACATATAACATATGTATGAATGTAAGTAAGTGTGTTTGTGTGTGTGTGTGTGTGTGTGTGTGTGTATTTTGAATACTTTTTGCAGCGCCTTTGAGGACTTTGAGGTTGTTGCCTCTGGTTGGGTTTGGGTTTGGGTTTGTGTTTGTGTTTGTGTTTTTGTTTGTGTTTTTGTTTGGGTATAGCTTTGGGTTTGGGTTGACGTTGGCCCAAGATGATGGTGCCACATTTATTACTCATATGCCAGCCAGCCAAGTTGATTTTAGTTAAACATAAGTACAACAAAAGAAAATGTGAATCGTTTGAAATGATGTTACGCTTTATGCTCAATGTGCCACTTTTGAATCTTTGACTAATTCTCCCCCTCATAATTATATCATCTACATCATCATCATTACCATCTCGAATATCAGCAATTCTGTCTTCCTATCTCTATACTTAGTAGTGTTTCTCACAAATTTAATAGTATTTTTATATTAAAATTACCAGATATTGGACATGCGAATGTCACTGGATTTTTACAATTATCAATTAAATGAATTTACTAGAAATAATATACATTCTCACCGTTTCCGCACCAAATGACAATTGTCTGAACAGTTTTTTGCTGTAAAAGAAAAAGAAATGAAATTAATTAAATGTAAGAAAATGTAATGTAATTCGCTTACTAGCCACTCACTTATTTAATTATAATTATTGTATTTGAGTAACGATGAATTTATTGATTTTAGGAAGTAGTATATAATTGATCATCAATCAATTTGCCAAATTCCAAGGAAATCAAGTATGGGCCCAATTCTTTCAGTGTATACCGGTATTGTTCTTTTGTATTTGTTGTTTAAGTCTTCAAACTTTTATGCAAAGTCAAAGCCCAAAGACCCTATCCTACGGTACCATACCATACCCTACCCTAACATACTATTGTACTTAGTAGCACAACACAACCCCGAGTAGTAAGTAGAAAGTGGTATTCAGTGAATGCATGCATGCATGCATGCATCTGGTTCATGTACTTACCCGTAGTAAGGGTATATGTATGTAGGTAGGTTTGAGGTATGAATGAGTATGCACATGATTATGTAAACGAACTGTGAAAATTATTAATATTACGTATACGTAATGAGTGTTGCTTCTATACCGTTGCATTTGAATTTGAATTTGGAGTGTTAGGGCGCCAAGGAAGAGAGAAGAACTTCATTTGAATTAAATGCATGGGAAATGTGCTGAGTTTTCCATGAAATGCAAAAAGTGCGCGCGCGCACACATAAACATAATTAAACACAAACAACAAGAAAACATAAAATATAGTGAAATAAAATGAAATGAAAACGAAACGAAACAAAACGAAAAATATCAAAGAACGAACACAAAAACAAGACAAGACGCAAACATAGAACAGAGCAGAACATTAACATTGGTTCACCGAATCTTATATACCTCACAATTAAAAGTAACTGGATGGTATGATACTAAACTGAATACTAAACGAGTGACTACTAGCTGTAAGGGTCTTCGACTCGCGATTTATTGACATCAGTGGCCTAAATATTACATATAGGTTGGAAATATTTAAGGGTGAGGGAGTTTGTTTTATAGGTGGTATGGAACTTGAGTATCTTAAATGGTAGCTACAATATCAATATGGTAATCTCTTTGTCTGATCGAATTAATATGAGGCTGTGTTGTGTAAATTTATCATTTTAAATTCTTTTGTTCAGTTTTGGCAGAAATGCGAACTGTGATTGTTTTGCTGTTTATATGGAATTACATCTCCTGGTAATCGGACGGACAGATGCCTCTGATTTCAATGCAACTATTATATATTTACAACAAATGTCATTTCGATAGATAGATTACTACTTTGGATAGACAGATTTTGTTTCCCCCCTTGTCATGCCACATATCATCATGTATGTGGAAACATGCAATGTTTGACGAGTATGCGACTGTTACGAACATCATGACAAAGTCATGTATGTGTGTAATATCTATTCACATTAATGTGACTGACTCTAGTGGTATAAAAACTATTTTGATATTACGTATTCGTTGGCCACAAAAACTAAGTCAAACACAAATACGAGCACAAACATGAAAAGCTATAGAAACTTATACACAACACACACACACATACACACACACACATAACTATGTATGTCTGCCTGCATGTAGATACAAATGCATGCACACATATGTATGTACATATGTACATAGATGCATGAATGCAAATTGCATGCGACAAACGAAACGAATGGACAGACAGACAGACAGACAGACGGACGGACGGACAGAGACATAGACAACCGACACCAGCAAGCATCCAGGTCTGTTAAGACTATAATGATGACGAAGGGGCTCTGATATAGTAGTCAAACAAGTGTGTATGTGTGAGTCTAGTCTGACTGTGTGCAGGCATCTAATAGTTGAGAATAAACAACGGCAACAGCAACAGCAACAGCAATAGCAACGACGACGACATCAGCAACTAACAAAGTCGGTGCAAGGCTGCGATGTCAGTGACCGAATCAAGTGCATTGCAAAGAAAAATATGTATGAAAGACTTACATAGAAACACACACACACACACACACACACATCACTCATACACCGGCATGCATTCATAAATAGATACAGTACATATATGTAGATAGATACTCACATCATGACATGTTTGAGTTAGGAAGAATTACGTCAATATACTGACAAGTATAAGAGAACAAGCGAACAAACTAATTTGCTCATTCAAATGAAAAGGACTGAATTTTTGAGAACGAGAGAATATACCAGAGAGAGAGAGAGAGAGAGAGAGAGAGAGAGCAAGAGAGAGAGAGAGAAAGAACCTTAACTTCATGTGAGCTCATGAGAATGAGCTTTTTCATAAAAAGTTGCATGCATCCGGAAAATATTAGAAACCGCGCTTACAAGTCAGAATAAAATTTAAAAACATAAACTACTCACTCTCACTCTCACTCCACTCAATCACTCATACTTAATATAATAATATTATTAACATTATATCATATTGGATCGAGTTGTTATGTTTGTCATATGAGTAATAACATACATTCATTAAATGAGTTCTGTTGCAGTTCAAATGAGAATAGATAAAAATCTATCTATTACTAAATGCAACACAAATATGGTACATACATATGTATCTATGAACGAAGACCCATCACTCGATTGCAGATGTGCATAAAAATAATCAAACAATCAACCGACCGACCAACTGACTGACTGATTGGCTAATTGATTCTTCCACTGCATGACCGACTGACTGGCTGACTGACTAACTGACTGAATAACCTGATAACTAACATGAACTATTATTTCTGGGTCAATAAAAAGTGTAATAAAAATATATGTATGTGAGTACCAAATTGTTGGAATGAAAAATAAAACAAACAAAAAAAATATGTATCAAAAATTAATTGCGAAGCCAGCACAATATGCAAGGGATTAGGTGAAGCGAGACGAACGGAACGGAATGGGATGACATGGCTTGGCATGGGACTATGGGATGAGATGAAGTAGAGTGGAGTAGAGTGGAGTGGATTGGTTGGATTGGATTGGAATGGTGACGAAGCTGTTGGATTTGTGGTGTTGCACTTACTGGCGTCATAGTGTCAATAGCCAACAATGACCCCAAAAAATTGTTATAAATTATTGCCAAAGCGGCAAATCAAGTTACCGAGACGACAGAGCAAAGCAAAACAAAACCAAACAAAATGAAATGAAACGAAATGAAAGGAGAACAGAGAAAGAGAAATGGAAATGGAAATGAAAAAAAAAATAAAAAATTTTATTCAAAATCAGAAAATCTGAAAAAATTGTAAATAAGCAGAGACAAATAAGAAATTTGTTACACGATATAAAGTTGCATGTTCAGCAACAGTTTCAACTAAAAGAAAGAGGTAATATCAAAGTGAGAGAAAGTACATACACATAAGTATGTTACATACATACATACATACATACATACACGCACATATTGTACATAAAGGTGGGTGACTTGGAGAAATTTCGGCAACATTATTTTACTTCATTTTTTTTTTTTTTTTTTGTTGTTTGGGTATTTTTTAAGGTACTAGTACCATATGCACATATGTATTTACATACATTGGATATATACGAAAAAGAAACCGAAATAAGACTTGGCCCAAAAACTTGAAAATGACAAGGTCGGGCGAGGTTTTTGTACTCAATCGAATTTGAATTGGAAATGTACGAAATTAAGAGCAGTAAACATGCACTTTTAGTAGCCTCCGTTCAGTTCATCATGCATTTGCATTGCATATTATACATGTGTATAATATGTCTGTCCACCAACCGAGAAATTTGATAGAGGCATATTTCTTCTTTCCGGCTGGCATTCTTTTATGAATGAAAACCAGAAAGAAGGGTATCTTCGACTATGCCAAAGATGTATCCCCTAGAAAACGTTTTTTGTATGGGAGCTATGCGCTCCAGTAAACCTAAAATTTTGCATTTTACATGGGTGATGAATATGGATCAAAAACCTATTGTGTCCAAATCAAGATAATAGCACAAAAAACAAAAAAGTTTTTCTAATAAGAACATAAATTTGAGTAAGTGGTTTCTATGAGAGATACCCCTCCTTGTAGTCCGATTCGGCTGATTTCGACAAATGTGCTGCATTCAAGAATATAGTTTATTCTTTATAGTAATAGTACCCCATATTCATCACATGTAGAGTATAAATATAAATGGCAAGTTACAGTAATTGGTTTTTTTGTTATCACCAAAAATACATTATACCATATACCTATTATACTCCACATTATTATTTATTTAAAAGTTCTCTTCTGATTCGCATTTTTATTTCAATTATCATTATTTTGCTAAGGAATTCCCGAGTTTTGGTTTTTATTATATTATTTTTTATTATTTATTTAAAAGTTCTGTTCTGAAACGCATCAAGTTCGTATTTATGCGTTTTTATTTTTATTATTTGATAAAATCTTAATATTACTTAGTTTTTTAATTTTATCGTTATTAATGAATTAAAAGTTCTGTTCTGCTTCGAATTTTGATTTCCATTTTCAATATTTTTATTGAGGAATGTTTTGCTTTGGATGTTTTCTTCTTGTGTTAAGTATCCTTTTCACATAATCGTGTTTCTTCTGATTTATTATCGGTTTCTTTTTTTTTTTGGATATACTTTTTTTTTTTTCAGTCTCGATGTGATTTGGTTTATATTATATTATTTTTTAATATTATTATTTATTTAAAAGTTCTGTTCTGCATCGAATTTTGATTTCCATTTTCAATATTTTTATTGAGGAATGTTTTGCTTTGGGTGTTTTCCTTGTGCATTAAGTATCCTTTTCACATAATCGTGTTTCTTCTGATTTATTATCGTTTTTTTTGTTTTGGACATACGTTATGTCATATTTTTTTTATTATTATTATTTTTTAATTAATTTTATTTTTTAATTTTTGAGATTTTCTTTAAAACATTATCTGCAGTCGCATTCTCTATCGCTTCCACAATGTTATTAAAAGCGGAGTTAACGGCTCTGAACTCGTGGCAATTCCAGTTGATAGGATCAAATTCTTCATTATTGCTTGCCATCTTGGTTTGTTTATTAAATATTGTTAAAAAAAAAAAAAACGATTTTAATTTTAGCTCATCTGTCATTAGGGTTTTGTGTCCACTAACGAATAAAAGATACAGGAACAAACGGAAGAAATGAACATTCATCAATAAAGTCATAGGAACCAAGGTTAGTCAATATCTTTGTTAGAAGAACTAATGTTCCTCAACGAGTTATAATACAAGAGGACTGTTACAAAAACTCAAAGCAGATCATCGTTATGACGATGATAATGAACGATGATGATAACATGATATTAACGGTTTAAGTATGTAGTTTTGTAGCTTGATCAATTAATTAATTCCACACAGACCTCAAAACGACCTCCACAGTATTGGGTAAACAGCAACCCCTAAATGCACACCAAAGAGGGTCCGGTTAACAAAAGTCAACGTATGTATGTATATCTCCCTAAGTTCTTTTGTTTATTAGCAAAAAGCTTCAGAATTTGCAAGCACACAACAAAAACAAAAAGAATGATGAAAGAAGTGGAAGCAGAGCAAAGGCAAAGAAAAGCAAGGCGCACACCGAATGCAATTATAGTTAGGATAGGTCGCGCATTTGCAAAACCGAGTGATGACGAAAAAAAGATTGTTGCCGAATACAGCAGAAACAAGCAATCACAAATCCGAATACGAAACCGAACTCGAATCTGAATCGGAAATCATATACATATATGTAATTGAAAAAGCACAAAGAAACGAACACCCCACAAACAAACAAAGAAATGGATAAAGTCATTTGTCAATCAAGAAACATCGTAATTCAATTTGTAAAAAATTAAAGCAGAACATAATATCCACTCTATGGCATATAGACTAGAGACCTGTATATGGAGTTAATGCATATAATAGTGTAAATGTACATATTATCATTTTATCGGATCGTAAGTTTATTTGCTACATATTGTATTTTGTTATGTCTTAGTTCACTCAACAGGGTCAAATATTATGCAAATACATTTATGGACTGGACGAAGATAGAGCTCTCTCATCAATTTCAAATTGTTTGTAATTATGTTATCGGGTGTCCCGAAATTGCACACAATTTGTTGTTGGAATATCTCGGGATACTAATACAAATTTCCACAGTCTTTTACAGTAATAATACCGATAACCTTGCTTACTACCAACAGCTGATTATATTAGCAATCAGCGTTATTCGCCTGATCTATCCTTAGTCTCGACACCATTTGACCTGCAGACGTATATATCCATTCCCCATGGCTATACCAATAGCACACAGAAGAAAACTTCTAGCACTGTTTCCAACAATGAAAAATTTGCATGCAGCGATCATAGTAGGAGAAGGAGAAGGGTTAGGAATAGAGAGGGAGTAGTAGGGAGGGACATATTCCAACTGATGTATCATTCATTTCATTATTTTATAACCACACCTCGTATAAAATAAAATTGTATGCATACTTAGTTGTTTATGCATATGTATGTAAACTCTCGCTCCCACCATTAAAACCATTTATAAAATAAAGATCCTGAATCTGTTTAAATTCAACCGAACTACCACCCAACTACTACAATACAATATGTACTTACACACCATCTATGGTTCTTTCAATATTATTCATGATTTTGATTAAAAAACAAAAAAAAAAAAACGTGTTGAAACTAAACAAAGACATGATGCTGGTGATGGATTCTGGAATGGGATTGGAATTGAGAAACCACCCACAATGTTGTATCTATGAATTGTATATATTATATATAGCACACGATGGTTTCTAAGGTTCTTTTTAGTTTGTTTTTTGCATTTGTTCACTTCAATTACAAAGTAAAGCTGTTTCTGTTTTTGTTTCTCTGTTTTGTTCTCCATGTGTTCTTGTTGTAGTAGTTTCAACAAACTTCACAAAAGCCAGAAACAACAACCAGAACAAAATAACGAAACAGACTGTGTTTTACATGCATAAGGTTGAAGACCTTTCACCTACTTTCTTCGTTGTTTTTTTTTCTCTTTGCTTTATATCACCAGTACTACGTGTAGTTGTATTAGTAGTAGAAGAACTCACGTATGTAGGTAAATGTTCAAGTGAGTATCCATGATTTGTATTTGTGTATTGTGTATTTTTGTTTGGTTTTGTTTTGTTATTTGTATTTCGAGTATTTTACGCTCAAATTGTAATTGTAATTGTAATTGTTTCTTTGCTGATTTTTGAGATAAGTACGAGTACTATTGTAGATACATATACATGCATACATATTTGATGTGTATATTGTGTAAAAAGTAGTGAAGAGCAAAAATACAAACCAAATCAAAAATTAACTACAATATTATGAAATCATGCCCACCCACCTATTGACTTACATATGCTAATACATATTTACACGAATAATAACATCATTTGCACAACTTCTATGCATGCAATTATGCTGAGGGCCAACCATTAATAATGCAATATGATGTATATATTCGACTGGTCTGGACTGGACTGGACTGGACTGGACTGGACTGGGCTGGTCTGGTAAGTTTGGATGGAATCAATCTTTTACGAGAACAATATGATTCATTTCGATGGCTACTCTGAGAGCAGTGCGAAGTTTGCTTATTCTGCATAGAGTGTAGCAAATTGATTGAGATGTGTCGCATTTCCTTGCTCTAAGAGGCAGTTCGACTTTTCATTAATGAACAGCACTGCATGTGATAAATACATTAAGTTGAATAGTGCTGTGAAGCAACTTTCAACTGATATTGATTCGGGAGTCGATATACTGGGTAAGTAATATTTCGAATTACCCCTTCCACATCTCGTCCTCGTGTTAGAGCTGGAGGGACAGCTGTTTCTATCTCTTCTCCATTGGTACCTATGTCGAAAGGGTATAGCATCTGTTCCAAGTGGTCTGGATCTACTATTCCTATAGATCATGCGTTCTTACTACTGATTTTTTTTTTTTTTTTTTTTTTTGTCTCTGCCCATTAAGGGGTATAGCTGGCTATTTAGCAAATAAATCCATTAATAAATAATACAAAAATCATGGTACATGAAAATTTCTTGAACAACATACATATGTAATACACTACAATGTGAATTTTGAAGCCAACGTGATCCAATTCCTGGAGGACATAATAGCCAGCTATCATATCAATTTATGATCACGTTTTATAAAAGTCCTCGGCCGTGAATTGAAATATTTAAGTTTTATTTGATTAGAGCCAAAGTACATAGTTCATTTATTCTTGTCTGTTCATTTTTTTTTTTTTGTTTTTTTCTTTGTTTATTTGTTTATTTTGTTTTTAATTAAATATTTAGCAAGCGAACAACAAACAAAATATTGTTCAATAAATCTAGGTCAATTGTATATAATATTGTAGTACATATGTATAATACAAATATCTATATCTGTTGTATCTGTATCTGTATCTGTATCTGCATCTGTGTTTGTATCTGTGTATGTGTAATTAACAATGAAATTTCAATTTCATTATCAACGATAGCAGCAACTGACGATGATGACGATGACGACGACGACGACGACGACGACAACGGCAACGGCAACGATGTGTGATTTCCGACTGATGATGGAGAAATATCGGATGGCGGGGAAAAATAATTTAGACAGAAATTTGCGTAGAACCCACAAAAAGTCGACGACAACGACGACGACTGCGACGACAATAAAACACAATCATACCAGAATCATTCAACAATGTCAAGATTATGGCCTTATTAACTATGCATTTATAATATTTTATACTAAATACGACTATGTTCTATATGTATTGTATGTACCTATGTACGAGTATGTTATTATTATTATTATTTTTATTATGAACACATTTTTTGCTTGAGAGTTGAAAATTAGGACAAATTTGATAAGAATTTTTCGACAAAAAAATAAATAAAAATCGTGAAACAAATGGAAAGTACATACGTATACATATGTATGCATATGTCGTTGTCTTCCATCAATGAGAAAAAGGTGGTGATAAAATTACTAGTCGTCGAGAAAGAACTTAAGAAAAAGGCAAATATTGAAATATGTAAGTATTGTATTATGTATGTACTATCAACACTCAACAATTAACGATCAACGTATGTAAGTGGAAAGTTCTATGTGGTGATTTTTAGTGAAACCTAAGACAGTTTTGTATTTTGCGTTGGCGGTTCTTACTAATGGCGCAATCACTTTAAATGCTGCTACAATATGTAAGTTTGTATAACACAAATCTATTTTCGTGATATGAAAAACGGTATGTATAGAATATACTAATAATCAGACATGCAATAAATTTTGGTCTATCCCGGACTTACTATTCTAAAAAAGGACTTCCAAAAATTCATCTGGACTGTCTGTCTACTGTTAGTGGACTTAAAATGCATTTAACCAGATAAATTGTTTCCAATCATTGCCATGAAAAACAAATAAATAACAAAGAGCACGAAAGAAGCCCCCTGCCCCCTTTAACCCCAGCAAGTGCATTATTTTTTATTATTGTTATTATTGTATGTATGTAGTATGTACGTATGTATATACTATGTATGTATGTATTTTGTTTTTTGTTGACTCGCAATGACATTAAACTAGGTTAAAGCGTTCAACTCGAGCGTTCAACCTGCATGGTATAGCACCAGGGCCACAAGGGCGCGTTGTATGGAGTAAACGACGACAATGGCAAGCGACTACCAGACAAAGCGAAATGCAACCGGCAAAATTATCTCTTATGGAATTGAATTGGTTTGGTTTTGTTTGATAATATAAACGAAATAGAAAACGAAAAAGGAGAAAAGAGAAAAAAGAAAAAAGAGAGTGGCTGACAGAGAGAGAAAGAGTCAGAGACCGAGACTTTGATACTATTAGAGAACGTGGGAGAAGGGTGTGGGGCCAGTGGGCAACACAACTTATGCATATATAGTGTATTCAATGGTTTATCAAGAACAAGCCTAGAAATGAAAAAAAAAAAATTTTCAAAAAAAAAACATGTATGTAGAAGATTAATAAGCCCTTTACGAATGTAACGAAACACAACTGTTGATTGAGTACTACTTAGGAACGAGTGCGAATATACTTACTTACTTACTTACTTACATAGACTAACATAGTAAATAAGTTGAAAAACGAATGAAATTGAAAAATGGAGATCAACAACCAAGATTGACTTGTAAAAGTAAAACAAAAACTTACTTGAAGATGATAAGAGAACAGACAAGCCTACAATATATCCATATGTATGTATTGTACAATTTGTGCATGAATGCATACGAGGTGTGGTTAAAAAATAATCCATCCACGGTTATATAGAGCAACAAATTATCTGTCACAAATTATTGCAAATGACATTTCAATATGGTAAAAAATGTCATTACCCAAATGATCACGAAGACGTTGAACAACACCAGGATTACCAACTCATCTACATCATAAGCGGTCAGGGATATTGAAAAAGTCAATAAAAAGAAAATAGAAACGATCCACTCAGTGTCGTCTTTTGGTTAAGTAAACTGCTATGAAAATTTTACTTTTAAATATTGAAAGTACTCGTACACAGTGTTGGATTATAAGGATTTTGAACTGGATATCTATATGAATAGAGTATTGTATGTTTAGTAAAACTGAAAATTGTATGATTTTATTATTTATTCATCTTTTTATTTACAAGTCTCTTCCACTTTTTAAACGATTTTACCATGTCAAATTTTTTTTGTATGTAAACTTTTTACATTTTTGTGGGCGTTTGATATGTTCGTATACGTATATCAATGTGGGTTTTTAGTTGTTAAAAAGAAAGATATAGGCAAAAAACAAAAAACAAATAGGAAAGAATGAGTAAAAGAAAGATGGATTGGATTGGATAGATGGATAGATTGTTGGTTGGATGGATGGATGGATGGATGGAGAGGAAAAAATATTTGATTGAGGGAGTGTCTGACACGATTTGCATGATCACAAAGTACTACGAAAACTCGATTTGCAATTGTTGTATGTTCAATGAACATGAGAGACTTGAAGCGTTCATTAAGATGCGTGCTTCACCGTTTGAGCAATAGATGACACAAGATGTTTCAAATACGAAATGTTGTTAAGTAAAAAATGCTATATGTTACAATTGTAAAAACCTATGAAGATGAAAGTCCTTCTTTTTTAAACTAAATTAAACCAATCAGCTGAAAATATCTATACTTATGGATTTACCACAGCTTTTGAAATCACTAAGTAGAACAGTTTGAATCACTAGTTAGTATTATCAATTTGTCATGATGTTTGTAACACTTATAAAGAGCTTAAATAATATTAAAGGAATTATAGATCCCCGGTTATTGGAAGGTGCAATTGTGCACATTAATTTCTCAACATCATATCCAAAAGTTGGATCGAACGGAACAATTACATACATATTGTAGTACCATACTTAGTTAATGTATCAAATAATATTGGTGTTTATGAATGAGGAAGTTTCTCCCATCCAACAGACAGCTGCCGACTCTGAAAGGTATGTAAGCTTCGGTGATCCGAAATTAATGTTCTCTTTTGTTTTTCGTTAATTTTGATTTGGTTTGGTTTGGTTTTTTTTGTATTTTGTTTTTTGCAAAATTAGTTTTGGATCGGGTGAAAGTTAAAAACGAAATATAGCAAATTTAATTTTTATTGTTTGCAATTATTATTATAGCTCTTGATATTCATATTCATTCATTTATTTTATACATTACTTTTTGTTGTATGAATTTGTATACATATAAAAAAAATAGGAATTTAAATGATTTAGAAAAAAACTACTTAAACAATTTATTCCATCAGTAAAAAGAAACATCTGATCTGATCCTAAGGAATGTATAAAGGAAATGTACATACATACATGTAGTATATATGTATGAATATGACAAAGGTGGGGGAATCATGGAATATTGGTGTTTTTATACTCTTCACGTAGTTTGTCATAAAGTTTGTAACCACAGAAGGAGACATCGTAGACCCCATAAATTATATACTATATTCTTGATCAGCACGACGAGAAGAGTTGATCTAGCCATGTCTGTCTGTCCGCATCAATGCAAACTAGTCTCTGTTTTTAAGCTAGAGAGCTTTTGCAAGAAGCTTTCTTTTTACCATATGCAACACGTTTGTCGAAATCAGCCAAATTGGACCACCAGGGGCGCAGATGTACTTCCCATACAAATCTCCTACTCAAATTTATGTTCTTATTAGAAAAACTTTTTTGGTTTTTTTCCAATAATCTTTCTGGTCCTAGAATTACTGGATTGTATAGCTTCCATTCAAAAAACATTTTCTAGGGGATGCGTGAAGAGTATTACATCTTTCTTTTTGGTTTTTTTTTTATATTATCAATAATAATGATGAATAATAATATCAGCAAGAATAATATTATTAATTATTTTATTTATTACTTTTTATAAGTACATATGTATGTATATGAGTATGTAAAATGAAGTTGATGATAAAAAAATTTGTCATGGAAACACCGAGCTGACTGAGCTTTAAGTTTAAACTGCATAATGGTGATGCAGAGCTTTTGTTTATGACGCAGATTGAAATTTGAGAGAACGCGCTCTCTCAGAGGCTTAATTGCTCTCTCTCTCTCTCCATTTCACAATTTTTCTCTCTAACGCTCTCAGACATTTTTTCGAGGTGAATGACACCTATGTCAAGCGTAAACGAAAACAACAAAAGAATGCAAGAAAACACAACAAAAACAACTACATCAAAAAGCAAAAGAATTAATGTCAAAATACATACACACATAGACACAAACATATGTATATGGTAATATATGTACATGCATACATACATATGTATATAAATATGTTTATGAATAGATAAGTAGAGATATATGCATATGCGAGTGCAGGAAATACAAAAAGCAACCAACAAAAAATAAATTCAAAATTTTCATTTTCCAAAAAACTTCAACCCAAAGACAAACAAAATACATACATATTACATACGTGTATAAATATGTAATAAAAATTTTATAGAAAAAGCTTTCGAACAAACTCCATCCATCGTCGCAATTTAAGTATCTACGTATGAATGTATGTATGTAAATAGTAAGTATGTGCTAAGATCGATCATTGATGCATAGTGCAGACGTTGCTGGCGGCGTCGATGTTGCCACTCACTGCTTCTTGCTCTGCTAACGCTAGCGATAGCAATGCCGGTGCTTCGCAGTCAACGAGGAACCCGTAGCAAACGCAGAGTGAGCGTTGGTGGAGAGAGCGCGGGACGAGATAGAGGAAACTTGAAAAGCTCCCTCCTAAGCTAATGCATTTCAAAAAAGAACTGACTGGTGACTACTACCAGTGAGTGTATGAGCTTGAGCTTTGCTCCCTAATGCATTGCCGTGCTTGTGTACTCACTCTCTCTCTTAGCCTTTCTCTCACTGAATTTATTTATGCAGGCATGTTCGTTCATTCGTTCGTTTACTTATTCATCGTTTGTTGATTCGGGTTTTTTTTAACGGCAATGACAATGTATGCTGGCGCTGGTTACTTGACTGCCTGCCTGCCTGCCTGGCGGCTGCCACGCTATAAATATTGCTTCTCACACCACCTCACCATCTACCCATTACAAATAACGTAGTTCCACCCCCTCCCTTCCTCTACTTGTTTCTGAACCAACCGACGACTGACTAAACAACACTTCTTAAATGTACTTTACATTTTTCGCTTAGTAGGTCAACAAAATTCCGGACAATGGCCTTTCGCTTTCGTTGTGTCTGTGCGCATTTACCGTATGCACTTTTTCTCTCTATCTCTCTCTCTCTCTCTTTCCTTCATTGTATTCATTTACTTTATTCACTTACACATGCATGTGGAATAGAGGTATGCATGAATGCATTCATGCATCATTCGTAGTCATATGTTCTGTATTACCTGAATGAATGCATTCATATGCCGTTTTGAATACACTTGGTGTTACTGAAAGAGTTTGAAGAAGAAATGAAGCTAAAGACGAAAGGCAGCAACATAAGTTGCTTTTGTTGCAGTTTGCAACGAGAATCACAAGAAGAAAAAGAAGAAATAGAAAAAGTTCAAACACATACATAGAAAAGAATGGGATGAAATGGGATCAGATGGGATGGATGGTATCCCAGGTATTGTGATAGTAGCGGCAGTAGGCAATGATGTTGGTGATGCAATGACGACTTTGTACATATGTATTTTTCATTTTTTTACAATTTCTGTACTCTTCAGTTGTGATATTGATGGTGTAATCCGCTTCAAACGCTCCAAAGCTTTTGTCTATCTGTCTCTCTCTCTATCGCTCTCTGCATGTATGTTTCGCATGTTTACTTACATACATACTTATGTGCATGTACATTTACATATTCTTTATCCAAAAACTACATACCAGTAATACAGAAAGTTTCAAAGCTGATAACTGATAATTCCCTCAGAAAAAACATTAACAACATATAATTATTATTATTATTTTTTTTTTTTTTTATTATTGAAAATTTTGTATTTTGTGCACCGATCAAGGAGTTGCTAGACTGGGAATTGTTGCCAGATTACCATATTAGACTTGACACCTTATTGCTACCAAATCTACTGCATTGTTTGGACAGACATAGGCTGGTCAGAATACATATACATATACATATACATATTTGTCCACTAAAGAGGGAGATTCTCAACAATACACATTCTTGATTCTTGATTAAAATGCATACGGAGACTTACACAAAAATGAATGAATGGAAATGATCAAAGTGTAGCAAGTGAGTCGGAGGTAGAAAACTTTCATAAATATGTATATGTATACGTATGTATATATGCACAAACCCCACGACTTACGATAGCTAGAATGAAGGACGGTTGCTAATAATAAGGACAAAGACACGAAAGTTTAAAGGAACGAACGATAGAACGAAAGCATTGACTCAATCCGATCGTCTATTCCTCCGTCCTTTTATGTAAGGCACTCAACAACGACAGTCCTTCATTATATGTCGTGCTAACCAACCGACAAACTAGCCATGGGCGTACCCAGATTTTCGCCTCGGGGGCCAAATCTGCATTTTCCTGTTGATTGACGGAGACAAGTGATCTTCTATGCCCCCTTCGCCTCGGTACGACCAGTCAACCAAACAACCTTTCTGTCTGCATACCTGTCAATCTTCATAAAGTATTTCAATTGTAGCAATATGAAAAAAGAAAGAAGCACCTGGTTGCTGTTGCTGTTACTGTAGCTGTCATATGCATATTCTTGTTTTCCATTTTTATATTTGCCCGCACACAATTTTCATTTGGCCCTTCCATCCATCCAACCATCCATCCATGCAATATCTCTTTGCGAATTGAAGTCACGTTGCTTCGTAAGTAACATCGAAACAAAAACATCAACAACAATAGCAAAAACTTAATGTAGAAAATAGAACTTTTCATTGGTAGTCATTCATTCTTTCCTTGAAGACGGTTGAAGGTGGTTGGCCTAGTTTCTTTCTTTCCTTCTTTCATTTCCTTACGTTCCCCACCCTTTTGACATCGAGATTTACCTCTTTTGAATAGACTGTTTGCTGTCTCCTGCCGTCTTTGTTAATTTTAAGATTCTTGTTAAGCAGCTGAAAAACTAAAACGAAGTTTCAAGGCATCCACATTGTTTTTATATTTATGTTAAAATGTTTGAAGAACCCAACGTTATGTTTTGTGTTTATTTCTACAATATTTTTTCCGGATTCCGAAGAAATTGAATTGGAACACTGAACTTATGTAGCCCAAAATGCACATATTTATGAAGTGTGGAAGATTATTCAAATTTACGATGCACTCACACATACATGTGTATGTACGTATGTATGTACTATTTGATTACACAATAGAGACTCGTATTTATATTTAAATGATTCGATTGTTTGATGCATGTGAAAAATAAGTAAGTACTCTTTAGTCGTATGGCCGTATGTATGTAATAGAATTGTATAAGGAGTCTACTTAGCTTGCCAGATTTTATTATTGTCAAGAAGAAAGAAAGCCTGACCGAGGGTGATGGACAGATCAGATCATGTAATATTTAGAATATAAAAATTTTCAGATGAAACACTTGTGTGAAGTGAGGGTAATCATTGTTGTTCAAATTCCAGAGAATCAGCCTAAATGTATGCATAATGTTTTAAGGTGAATTTCTTCCCAAAAGCAGGAATCTTGTTTATTGTAGTGTCCTGGATAATTACAAGATATGTACATATTTCCTTTAAAATTGACATTGCAAGCTCTATTGAGATATCATAAGAGAGAGCTAGAGAGAGAGAGAGAGAGAGAGAGTTATGGGTATACATATATGTATGTATGCACGAGTGAACTTATTGTTTATATACATATGTACTTGTATGTATGTGTTGCAAGTGTTGACTGACACTTAACAGAAGAGCACAAGGTACATCCTTATACATATGTATATATGCATGTGTAAGCATTATTCAACTGAAGTTTCAGTCCAGTTTTCCAATTGGACAAATCTATATATTGTATACTTACTTACCCAATATATTCTTGTTCGATTTGATCGTTGTCTTGTTTCTTGTATTTAATGTTCTTGTTGTTGTTATTATTATTATTGGAGGGATTAAAATTGATTTTTTTTCCATTCACACAAAAATTATATTTGCATACAAAATTCCTTGTTGTTGTTGTTATTGCTGCTGTAATTGTTATTATAGTTTTTGGTTTCAATATATTACGATATTCATATATATATTGGACGCGGGCGGCTGACAGGGTTCTGCAAAGATAAAGGAGAAAGGAAAAATTAAATTTTATCACATACAAATCCATACATATTTGAAGTTGCAATGAATGAATGACAACCACCAACCAGATATCATTACATATAGAATACATACATACATATGTATTTTGTAACCAAACCAACCAACCAACCAACCAACTAACAAAACAAATGATTTGAATGGTTTGTGTCTAAGCTTACGCTGCCATCTGACGGCAGTCAATGAAAGCTCAAAAGCTCAAATAATAACCAACAAAAAAACAGTTCGTCGTTAATAATTCGGTTATAGTGATAGCAAAGACCATTAATAGCCAGCATTTCATTTTCATAGTCTTTGGTGATAATAAAAGGTTGCTGGCTGGAAATTCTCTTTTACTAAATATTTACATACAAAGTATGCGTAAATGCATATGAATATATGCATGTGTGATTAAGGAAAGTCAGTTTATATGATTACATAAATGAATAGTTTCTAAAGATATTTAATAGATGACTTCCATTTTCAGTCTCTGTTGCCTGCTGTACCAATGTTTCCATGTGTTCTCGGAATTTGGACTCAAACTTATAGTATTCTTGCGTTTCATAAATCATGTTTACGATTTCTTGATATAAGTATTTTGATCGGTAAGAAGAGGTAATGACGGTATTTTGTTGAAAGTATAAAAATTGTGGATGGTATTAGTTCGTCTACACTCTACACTCAAGTTATTAACTACATTGATACTTGTCAGAGAATTATTGGGTGTTCATAGGGTATAAGGAATCTATGCTGCTTAACCTAACCAGTATCGTTCGTTTATTGGCCGTTCGTCGTCACTCGTTCACAAGTTTAACTTAACTTACACGTAGCAATAAACTCAGCCGTTTGTTAGTTTGTTTTCATTTCACTTTCAATACTCTAAGAGTATTTCGACGCCAGTTAGCTCTCTTTATTTAAGGTTTATTGCTCTCTTTTGCGATGGCATACAACAGAGACCATAGAAACGTAATAAATTCATAGTCTTTGCACTCACTCAGTTTAGCCGCTTGCCTATATTATCTCTTAATTCTGTTCTGTTTCTCTTTAACCGGTTCCATGGTCTTTGGCTTTACAAAGCCTATGCCTCTTCTTTTTCAAAATTTTATTCTCTTGATTGTTGCTGTTGCTGCTGCTATTACTATTTCTGTTGTTGTCGTTGCGTTGTTGCATTTTGTGTGTCAATCGGTTTCATTAACCCCGGCATGTCTACAACAAACAACAACGTAGCGTGTAACTACGAATGTATAGCAACAACACAGCAAATGAACTTAAAAGGTCAACGTAGTGCGTTTTTGGTGTTTTCTTTTTCGCTACCTATCTCCCTTCCCTCCCACACATTTCCTTTCTTCTGCCATACAAACGTGGTCACTTATGCCACTGCGCTACTGTCTTTACTATGAATGCTTAACTGTATTTACATACATACATATGTGCAACTCTCTCATGTGTATATACATGTGTGTGTGCTTGTGGCTATTTGTGACTTATCTGTCTGGGATATATCTTAACTATATAAACATATACATATATGTATGAACATAAGTAAGTAGTATTATAAAAATGTCTGAGTGTTCAGTCGCGTATTTAAAATTCGCAGTTGCAATTTTTCAATTTAATTCAATTTGTTTGTTTTTATAAATTTTGTTTTCCACTTTTTTTTGTAGGATATTTCGAAAGGGAGGTGAAGTGTTCACTTTGTTGTGAAGTTTGTAACGCACACTAATGAAAATTTCGGAGGCCACCACACACAAGATGCAGATATACAAGATACATACATACATACAGTATCTACTACATCTACATATGTACATATATGACACAGCTGTGTTCATGAAAATAGCAGTGCAGTTAGGTCATAGCAATGTTCGCATATAAAATATACTTATCAATACATATTTTCGACAATATTCACAGATTCACTTGTTGTGTTCACTGAACAATACTTAATATGTAATACGAAAAGTTACGTTACATGTTCTCTGGGTCTAACACATAAATACTTGATAAACAGAAAATTTGTACATATGTACATCCATTATTTCCTATTACTGCATGGAGTCAATAAGGTGCTTAAAGCGCTTCGCTTGAGAATTTGGGAGCTCAAGCCTCTTTAACCATCTCCAAAACTGTGTGCTACTTGAAAGATTTGCTGCTCCCAACATTCGTTTAATGACTCCCCATAAATTTTCGACGGCACCAGTCATGTCCATCTTTTCAAATGCAAACCATTCCTTAGCTTGTATTTCGGATCATTGTCCTGTTGAAACGTCAATTTCAAAGGTACTGTATTCCAACTATCATATGGTAGCAATCTTCAGTATTGACACCCTGCTATGTTCATATGGTAATGCTATTGAACATATGGTTTGGACCAGTATACGAATAGCAAGCCCATACCATAATACTCAGCCCTCCATGTTTAACCATCTTGGTAGTGTATTTGGGTGTGGTATTCTGTGTTTGGCGAAGACGAACTTACTGTCTGGAGCCTGTTCCAGAATACGTTGTGGCACTTTTCGGCAGAAGTGGTACTTTTCTGGGACTTGCTGCTTACAAATTATATTCTATTGTATAAGACGACTACAAATTGCTATAGCACTGACCGACAATTTTAGGACGATTTCCAATTTACAAGGCAGAACTTGTTAGAAAGGAGTTTCAATCGTTACGATATGCACGAGAGAACCAGTTTTATTCCCAGATTAGTGGACAAAGTAGTTACAATAGTAGTCTGCATAGATCAGAAAAAAAAGTTTTTATACCTATTACTTTCTACAGCAGTGCAGACATGTAAAATATTCCTTTTATGTTTTTAAAAACGTTTAAACAATATCAACATATCCAAAATTTCAATCAATAGAACAGAAAGGAAGAAGATAGACCCCAAAATGTATTGTACATATGCACATATGTTTATACTCTTAATATATTGATCAACATGAGGACACTCATCAATATAGTTCATATTTGTGAGATATATATGAGTAGGAGCTGTTGAAGTTTGATATAATTTGCTAGTATGAACTCGTATTACACAATTGGGAAATCCCATTACTATAAAATGGAACTATTTTCACGACTATCGCAATATTACTTGTTAAAAAGAACTAAAGAAAGTCAGAAGATACTGAAAATATCTATACATACATATCTCTAAAACCATAAGATTAATAACTAGAATGTTTCTGCAGGCCACTGGGAGAGATGTTCCTGTGCTTACATATTTTATCCACTCAGTTTTCAAAGATATATGTATGTATCTGATATTTAGCACAGTTACATTTTGTCCTGTTTTCAAATAAATTTGACATGACTATAGACTCAATACTTATTGATACTGCTATTGTATCAATTATGCATATTGAATACTATGGACTACGGCTGTAACGGAGGTCATTTTAGCGGAGACGGAGGTGGGTTAATAAGGCAAAAAATTCACTTTTTAACTATTATTGAAAAGAAATATGTACTTCTTCGTAATCAAAAATAACCAAAAGCAAATTATTTTAACAAAGAACAATTTTGCAGCTTTGCCACCTTTTAAGCTATTTCTCAAGGGCGCACAATATCACGTTAGTTATCGTCCCCCGCAAATCAATCAGACTGTTGAAGAACTCGTCAGAGACGCACGTAATAATAAAACGTAAATACTCCTCCGTTAAAACTCTGTTAAAAGACATGCGGAGGCGGATGCTGTGGCAAATGTACGATTTCTTGCGCATGTTCCGCGTATGCAGAGGCGGAGGCAAGGTTACGTTACAACAATAGGGCGCACAATATCACGTTAGTCATCGTCCCCCGCAGATCAATCAGACGGTTGAACTTGTCAGAGACGCAACGTGTCAATGACCCTTCGTTAAGAGACATGCGGAGGCGGATGCGGTGGCGGTTGCAGAGACGGACGCGAAAATTGTAATGCAATTTAAAAAATGTCACAGTTATTTTTTTTTTGGCTATGAAAAAATATAACCTATTTTGTTAATTTTAATTTAGGATACAAATGCATAGAATTGATTTTAGGTTTAAAAAAGATCAAATATTAAAGTTTTGCTTGTTATTTGTTTCATTCTTTAAGCTTTATAGGTTTCAAGATATTTGAAATAGATGATTGTCCCAGTTTTGTTGTTTTTTTTTTTTTTGGGTCACTGTATATGGTGTGAAAGATGCTGAGCCGATGTAATTTGTCTGCCTTGTCAACTCTGTTTTTTTTTAATATACATATACATACTTAGTTTTTCTTTAATCAAACCCCATTCCAATCAAAGAGACACACACAATGTTTCGGAGGGAGTGGGGAGATGCTAATGAATACGATTTAATCACCTGGCGGACGATAATACACAATAACAGCAGACAATTTAGCGGATGTTCTAATAAAACTATACACCAACTACTCTACAATATGTGCAACGTACAACAATAATATTGTACTTCATAAAAAAGTATCCACCTACAACATATAGTACAATGACAATAGCGACCCGGTCTAGGGTCATTGCATTGACGGCGACAACAGCAACAACAACAACAACTAAAGATAAATACGGAATACACGGAAGCAAAACTTACAAAAAAAGAAGAAGAAAAAACAGAAATTTTGTAGCAACAAAAAGACGAAAGCCGGTAAAAAGTTCAGCTCAATGGACGACAAAAAACTTTTATTTTTGCGCATGTGCAATATCAACAAAACCATTAACGCTCTTATGCCACAATATCTAACGGTAACACCGCGAATACGGAAGTGGTAACTGCAAATGTGAAGACCCAAATGAAAAGTCCCTAGAAAAGAAGGTATATCAGGAGGTAGATCAGACCAGACCAAACCAGACCAGACCAGACCGACCGACCGACCGTAACAGTTAAATAAAATTGTCCAATAAGGCGCCAAACAAACGCATACGAACAAAGGGGCGGAAGGAAGGAACGAGGAGTGACAAATGAATTCCTGAAATATTCTTATATGTATAGACAGTTATAGGCACAGACACAGGCACAGATTCAGTCACAGACACAGCCACACAATTCACGCTTACACACACAATGCAAACAAAAATAGATTTTCTCGGTATATAGGATAACGACCACCAACGACCCCAAAAATATGATGATGATGATGATGATGATGACAATGATGACGATGAAATCAACGAAAGGCAACGTACGAACGAACGTCGGCCAACGACCGACCGACGGAGCGCATACTATTGCGCATAAGAGAAAAATATTGTAGCAAACTTAATGAGAATAAAAAATTGTAACAGAAAGGAAGGGGATTATGAGCATGTGCGAACGAAAGGGCATACAAATATTGTATATCTATATCGTCAGTAAATTTTTTGTCAGTCAGTTTGTCAGGCAGACAGACAGTTGGGACAGTGAGAAAGACCAATATTCAAGTAGGGGTTGCTGACCTCGCCTCAGGGTCGCTCGAGGTTATTGAACTCATTCGTTTCGTTCGTTCTTTCTTTTCTTCAATCGTTTTGCTACTTCTTTGACTCCTACTCGACGACCTCACCATTAGCAATATCAACGTTATCATACTCAGGGGCGTAGTTCAGATATTTCACAATAATATATGTACGAGAATTTCACCAAAACGAGATTTGGTCATACCAAATCCATTCATCCATTAACAATCATGCATAGGAAAGTACGTTTTATCGACAATCGACAGTAAAATAATATTGTAATTTCGGATCTTGTAATCAATCACCAATAGCATGCATATAAGAAAAAAAAATCAATAACATATTTTAAAGAATTCCTTTTTATCGCAGAGCTTTTTTTTTATAAATGAGTTTGACTACTTGAATGCATAGGCGCTTAAAATTGCCCAATCCCTTTTATTTCGACGCCATTGTCTGGGCAGCGTACTTAACTGTAATACTTTCGCATATTCGTTCGCACACTCTATTCGCTATTTATTCATATTCTATCCAATTCTACACGAAACTTCCCTTCTGAATATACCATGTTGTGTTGTGTTGTGCTGTTGGGGTGCATTTCTATACCTTTCACATAAGTATACTAAGGAATAATAAGTTGTTTCGAATGTTTGTGACAGTATTTCGTAGTCTTATATTAATACTCGAATGGTTGAGGAAACAAATCGATCCAGCTAAATCCGATATTGAGTTGCGTGTTCTTTTTCAAACTGTTGCAATATTTGTTGTAATAGTTATGATCAGATGAGAAAGAAACAAGAGAGCCCGATCACACATCCAAGGTCCTCTCTCATAAATTTATCATGATCATGGACCTCAAATGTGTGTAATGTTAGGGACCCCGATGAATTCTATTCTGTTTTTCATACATCCACCATCTCAACACAATTCTGCATGAAAGCTTTCCATTTTTCGGCTATGATGAATCCAGTACATTAATTAATATAAACTGAAGGAATGAACTCAAAGCATCCATCGGATCCTTTGGATAAATTGGATCCATTCCATATGGAAGTAAACGGTGGTTGAATCAAAGAAGTTTCAGTATAAAATTTAGTCAGTTTTTCGTGAAATTCGTGTAAGGCATGAAGTGTTCGGTGAAACCGACCGACTGACTAAGTGTCTTTCTGTTCCTTCTTCTTTTATGTTGTTTTTATTTCGCTTTTATTATTTGTTCTTGGTGCTTTCCCCATCGTCTTTATCCTACCTACTATGTATTAGAGAGTATGTATGTACCAACATACATACATACATACATACACACTTCTTATTTGAATAAAATTGAATTTTATTGTTGCATGAAATGTGTGCTGGTCGTTGGCTTTTGCGCTCAGCTGTCGTTGTCGCTGTCGTAGTCGCTGTTGTTGCTGCTGCTCCTGCTGCTTCTGCTGCAGTTTTTTGTATTCTCTTTGTGTTGTTTTGCCTTTCCTCTTTTGCATATTTTAGTTCAGTTGTTGCATCTCTTGGCTTTCTCATGTCCTTTTTGTTATTGTTATTGTTTGGTGTTGTTGAAATTTTATTGTACGAGGTTAGTTTTGCGCGCGCATTTTGCAACAATGATGATGATGACAATTACGATGATGATAATGATGTGCACATTGTTCATTGTACTTCATTATGACATTAATAATCGTGCTCGCTTTTTTATATTTCATACAAACTACAATGCGTATGTATTTGTCAGTGTAACAAAGTTGCATAGATAAACACACATACATATATTTGTCATATAAATTGTCTTGTTTATGCTCAGCATGCGCAAATTAAAAACGTTTAACTACAAAAAAATGAGTTGTGAACAAGGAAAAGATTCTCGTACAATACATACTTGCATACAAAAGTATGTACATATATACACACATATTGGTTTCAACATTGTCTGAGGTTATGATCGGGATCGGCGGTTCTTGGTCTTTCTCTGACTAGATACTCATACGCATTTTGTGATCTTCATATCGAATTTTGATCTTGTCCATGCTTAAAAAATTTCTACACAAGTTGTTGATTTATTAAAATTTTTTAACGCCGCCATAAGAAAGAAATCATAATTAAAAGTAATGTGGCTCACAGAAGCATTCATCATAAGAGTATAGCACCTTGCTTTTCTATTAACTGCACTTAGAATGAGATCAACTGGTCTAACGGTTAATTATTTTGCTTCCTGCGTTGTACGTACGCAAGTCAAAATTGGATCCTCGAAAGAGTGCTGCCGAAATTCGTCGTGAAATCGGACTGTTACTTTCATGGGCGTAATTCACAGGAGAAGCCATTAGTGACAATCAAGCAAAGAGAATTTCGCATACAATTTGCTAAGAACCACGTTGATTGGACTCTCAACCGCCTTTGTCCATGTTTGACCGCAAAAAAAAAAAAAAAAAATCCTGAATTAGATCCTAGGAACATGGAGGCGGTCGCATTAACATATGAGCATGTTTCTCCTGGAATGGAGTTGGTCCAATACACCGTATAGAAGGAACACTCACAGAGGAAAAATATATTGACATATTGCGTGATGTGCTATTACCATGGGGCGTATGGAAATTTACCTATTATTTGGACATGCCAACAGGATAATGATTTGAAGCATACAGCGAATCTCAACAAAAAATTTCGAAATCGAACAAAAATCTATGACTGTTCTTGAGTGGCCATCGTCAAGTTCGTGACCTAAATTCTATTGAACATTTATGGGATGATGTTAAGGACGTTGTCGCTGCACAAAACATAAAAAAATTCGATTTGTTATTTGTTCATAGATGTCAGCATACATATAACATATATAACATCAATGTATCGGCGCTTCGTTGCTGTTTCGAAGCAAAGAGGTTTCTCCACGAAATACTATGTACATGCGTCTACGAAATTTGTCCCATTATGATAATGAAATCTGTCAGTTATGAGAGCTTTTAGTGTAATTCAAAAATTTCATTCATTCTTCAAATGTGACTAAAACCATAGATTATAATCAGTAATTTCTGGCGTTGCAGTTCAAGTGAACATTCTGTGCGATTATATGAGACAGTGCGATCTTGCATATGAAAATCTTTAATCACCGCAGGAATCAGCATAAAAAGTACACACATATTGATATATCCTTCCTCTAATCATAATCACTTTGACTTGTGAATCCACATAACATACCACATGGATGAACTATGTTATTTATGCACCTCATTGGGGCAACACCCCACCCACCATATTTTTAAAAAGGAAAAACTCCATTTCAAGTGTTATGCCATGCTACTTATGTATGGTATAAGACTGAATGATCGTCATACGTGTCGTACTGCGACATGGAGTCAGAAATTTTCGATAGTCATGCCGTTCGTTGTTGCTAACTGATTTTATTTTTGGAAAAATAACGTAACGACAATGAACGATAACGTGGATTGCAAACAGTTCACCGTTCATCCACCATTCATTCATTATTCTACATATGTATGTGCGTGCAATCATGCGCTCACGCATACGAGTACGGGTATCGACTTGCTTTCTCAACTTTCTCCGCTTCTTAAACATTCCGTCATTTTTATCTGACACGTGTCAGTGAAATTGTTGTATAAAAGTGCCAACAATAAAGAGAAAGATTCAAATTATTGTATGTACATACATTTGTACTTATATTTATTATTATTATTATTATTGTTATTATTGTATCTTTTCTGTCCTGTCTGTTCTGTTCTGTTCTGTTCTGTTCTTTTTCTTTTCTTGTCTTTCTTTTCTTTTTTGTGTTTGTCAAGTTCAAATTGTTTGTTGTCGTCGTCGTCACTTATTGTGTTATATATATATATATATGTAAATACATACATATACAATATGATTACTGCAATTGTCACAATCTTGATATATGTATGTACATATGCACGTACATAAGTCTATAAGCATACATATGTAAAGTTTAATCAGACATCGAAAGTGTAGAAACAACGGCTGACGGAGTGATATACAGACAGAAAAATCAAGAATCAAAAGCCAATGAGAGGAATGTACGATTATTTCATATCAGTTGCGAATGTTTATTTTATCGGTCATTAAACTTTGCTGAGTATAGTCGCGCCGTGTTGACGTCTCTGTCTACTCAACAACTCTCACATATACCACATCACCTCACATCCAAATACGCCACGCATACACACGCACTTCCTGAAACTATTGTTTCATGTTTGTCGTTGGGTTAGTTAGTAGGAGGCATCAGCATGCATGCAATGAATGACATTCGTCATTTCAATAAAAGAACGACGAATTAACGAGAGCACAACACAACAGTAAAGGAGGCAGGCATACACGGCCTGCATGCATGACAAATTGGCTTGACAATGTTTCGTAAGACACGATTTTATATACCATATTAATTCATTTTTCCTTTTTTGGTGTGTCACACAGTGATAATCAGAAGCGAATGCGAATTGGCGAATTTTGCATTATTCACTAATGATGGCTACTAACCAATCAAAAGCAACAACAACAACAACAATAACAATAACAACAACAATAACAATAACAATACTATAGTCGAAATAATTGATGAAAATGTTGACAGTCTATGGCTGCCTAACTTAAGTAATACGATACTTGGTGGTGAGAGTACATTCCATATCAAACAAATGAGTGTATAATTGTACTCACTCATCAACTCACTCAACATCAATACATATGGATATACATGCGTATATATATGCAATTACTCACTTACACATCCATACAATTGAACCGTTATCAATCAAGACGCCACGAATGAAAAACAACTACATATGTATGTGTGTGTGACTGTTGTTAAAAAAAGAAAAAAAAAAAAAAACAAACAAAACGATACAAAATGAAATCAAAAAGCTAAAAAGAAACACAAAAATACGAAAAAAAAAAAAAAATCAAAATACATAAATAAATACAATGAAACGAACGAGGAGGAGGCAAGAAGGAAAAGAACGTAAAGCCATGACCGTGAAGTTTAATGCCCTCCGGTGGTAATGCTGTTCGGCCAACTCACCTTTTCTTTCTATCTTATTACTTATTGCTCTTGCTGCTACCAACCAAATATCAAAGTCAAAAGCAATAGCTCCACTCCTCTGGAAACCCTCTTATGCCTTTCTATAGAAAACTCGTAGACACACGCACACGGTTTTTTCACATTGTTTTGTTTTTGCTGTACATACATATGTATATATGTATATATGTATGTACATACCTTCATACGCTATTTCATTCTTATACTACAAATAAGTTGTAACCTCTTTTCTTGTCTTTTGACTTTTCACATATTCATACTTATACGTACTTATATTGTACATGGAAATGAATATATACATATAAGTACATATGTACATACAAGTATATACATATTTTGTAAATAGATACTACGTGTATATACAAATGTGTGTGTGTGTGTGTGTGTG
Source organism: Amiota albilabris (assembly GCA_037040105.1). Classification (NCBI taxonomy): domain Eukaryota; kingdom Metazoa; phylum Arthropoda; class Insecta; order Diptera; family Drosophilidae; genus Amiota; species Amiota albilabris. The sequence goes on from JBANCV010000001.1 coordinate 262,923, forward strand.
TGTGTGTGTGTGTGTGTGTGTGTGTGTGTGATATTCTCTAAAAAACAATGCAAAAAATGAAAAACCTTCACTCAATTTTATTATTGTATATGACATTGAACACCCCTGCACGTTCCTTCCATAAGTAAGGTAAAATGCATAGATACTTATACATACATACTCTCATTCGTAACGAAACAATTATTACAAGAATCTTATCTTGGACATCATCAATTTCTTTTTTTTCCTTTACAATTAATTATTTCACACACACCACACTTTCAAATGGAGCATGTAATTCTTTTAAAATCATACGAGGATCAAGGACACAAATAGCCAGACGTATACAAGTACATACATGCAAGTATCAGTAATAAATAAAAAATGTAAATCTAATTTATGTAAAACGGATTATACTAAAAGAAATCTATTGTAGTATTGAAAAAGCTCATCATTTCAGGTGATTGGGAACCCCCCTTTTTTTTTAGTTCGGAATGAACATTGATCAGGGAAATGTTATTTGTTTGTTTATGTCTGTCTGACTGACTGGACTACATACTACATATCTACTTTAAATACGATGAGACGATGAGAATTCTCAAATTGACAAAAAAAGAAGAACGACGCCAAAGGTTTTTGATTGTCATCATCACTACATCAACGAAAATGTTTTCCAATGAATCGCTTGCATTGTATTACGGCGACGGCGAAGACGAAGCACAAATGTCTGCCTGGATGGAATTTAGGTCAACAGGATACACGGTATGGCACAGTACGACAAACGACAGCGCATTCCATTGTGTTGTTGAAATCATGGGTTTCATGGATCTCAAAATGCATCACTGCTTTTGTCAGCTTTGTTCAAATTTTACTTAAGATTCTTTCATAGAAGCTCTCGCTGCACTCATTTAAAGAAATTAATCAACAAGAAGAAGAAGTGAAAACAAATGGCAAAAACAATAAATAAATAAATAAATGGCAGCCACAGGATGTCAATGTCCTTGATAGCTCACTGACTCGACGACAACTTGGAATTGCTATGGTTTGGTCTGCTTAGTAATACGAATATGTTGAACTTAGTCTGTAGTATATATGTACTTAAAAATGCATTTCTCAGTCGACGAAGACTACCAACTACAATACAACAATACTTTGAGTCGTCAATGTTGTGCGAGTACCAGACAAAGGATCCCCCTTTCTCACTCCTTGTGCAACTATTCAATTCAATACAATTCAGTACAAAACAATGCTGCTTTCAATCAAATTCCATGTTGTGCTGTGCATTCGAAAATAGCGTGTCCTAGGTTAGGGTCGGACACCGAACATTAAAAAATAGGGGCGTCTGTCTTTATGAACCATTCGCTGCTCATTCGGGTGGTTGTCCTTTCAATTTAAGGGTTGATTTTTTACAACTTTGAAACAACAGCAGCTCCAGACATCTAACTAACTTTGAAGATTTGCAGTCGATCTTGTCAGGTCATTAAGGGTAGTACGAATATAGTACATATTTTACATTACATACATATAAAGGAATTAACACTAGTAAAACGGGTTTGTTCTTTTATTACAACAATTTCAAATTGTTATTTAAGTTATTTTTGGATCCAACCATTAAATATGTATGTACATATGTATTCGAATAATTAGGAAGGGAGGAAAACTATGCAAAATTTATAATAAAACACTTAATACATATAGGACATGATTGAAGTCTCTGGCCAATAATGTTTTGTTTTTTTAAATGTTCTAAGTTTAGGAAGGAAAGAACCGATGAAACAGTAAATCGATTGTTAAGAATTTATAATAATTATCCAACAAAAAAAAAAAAAAAAACAAGTGTACAGCTTCTACATAAAAACATTCAAAAGACGTTTTCAATGCAGGCTTGTGTAACAAAAATAGTTATTTATTTATTTGTTTATAATAACAATTTAACATGAACAAACATCTTAAGGACTTATAACAAGGAAGAAAGGTATCTCCGACTTGGCTCCTGAAATTTACATGGTTGATGAATATGGATCAGGAACCTATTGTGTCCAAATTTCAAGATGATAGCAAAGACAACAAAAAGTGCCTTATGAATATGGTTCAAACTCTTCCAGTATCTAAATTTCAGTTTGATAGTACCGACAAATGTGTTGCGTATGGTAAAAATAATGATTCGTGCTCTCTAGTTCAAAAACTAAGAGACTAGTTTGCATACATACAGACAGACATGGCTGAATCAATTTCTCGCGCTGGTCAAGAATACATCTACTTTATGGAATGTCTCCTTCATGACAAACTTATAATACGTGAAGAGTATAAAAACTAAAAAAATGAAAAAATGGAAAATGAAACAAGTAAAAAAAAAAAATGTTAAGTTAATAGGTTTCATTTTAAAGAAACATAATAAAAGCTCAAAAATATTTATGTTGGTACCAGGTACCATTCTTCACATCACTCTTCTCATCAATCTGTGATCAATTGATCACTCTAAAATAAAATTCCTTGCAACCGTGGTATCGAGTTTAGGTGGCTTTATATATACTTTTTCATCTGGTTTCCGTATTTTCTTGCAAGTCATTGACTTTCCGACCAACTCGCTTACTTTTCGATCAGGTCATAGACTTTACGATCAGCATTTGGCACCTACTACT